>JAOTON010001381.1:600000-834347 GCA_034440635.1 Lepas anatifera | reverse complement strand
AATGTACCGTGAAATAAATTTGTGCAGTGAGCCGAAATACACGTCCTTATTTTCACTGCCGTTCTTGCGAGTAGGATATCTTTCCCAAGCTAAGGCCTCGGAAATATGCTTATTCGTATCGGAAAGCGGGGGTGCGGTGGCGCAGGAAGACCGCCCGACTTCCTCGCTGACGATTGGGGTTCAAATCCCCAGGCGGGTATTCTGCACGAGTCTTTCGAATCCCCGTAATACCCACCCAACAGGGTGAAGGTTGGCGGCGCCATATGACCTCAGCAGTCGGTGTGTCGTAAATCACCAATGTTTTTCGTATAGGAAAGCTTGACTTAATACTATAATGGGATCAAAAACATGTATATTCGGCCCCTTGGCCTTCGGTGCTGCAGCCTATAGCGGGCCGCAGAGTTAGAGTGCGTCATAAAGTAGAGATATAAATGGATCCCTGAACCGTAAATACGGAAGCCGATTACGTACAACAAAAAGGCAGACTAAGCGCATAGATGGAAGGTCCCACGAAATTTTCTCTTAAATTTGTTGGTCAAGGTCATTCAAGGTCAATGATCTATGACGTTACAATGACATTTTTAATAATATACATAATAACGGACACTTAAGCAGCATTTGGGCGGGAGATGAGGGCTTGACCTTGAAAAGGACTTTCGACCTTGACCTTGAGCAGCCCTAACGATGAAGTCAGCATAACATACGTCATACCGAATCATGCCATCTGACCGGAATACTGGGGTCAATGAACTTGACCTGTGACCTTCATGCGGGTTGAGCTTGACATGTAAATTATATGACGTTACAACACCACGCGGTCTGCAGTGCAGGCGGACTGGTGCGACCGCGCGAGCGCGACGGCCTCAAAATATAGGTCCTACTTTGAAAGTCTATAAGTAAAAAATCATTGACCGATTTTCGAAATTCCTTCAATCCACGCGCTCATGAAGTCTTTCAAATGTGGCCCAGTAGCGTTTTCCTGCTGCGAACGGTTCTCCAGCCACCTCGGAAAAATAGGTGGGGGGGGCACTGTATGGCTCCCTCCACTGCGCGTGTTAAAGGGAATGTGGCACCTTGGTCGAATCCTGGAATTTAGTGTAATTAGGCGTACTTTTAGTAAAAAAATAATGAAACCACTCATGATTTCTCTGAAAAATGTACAATAAGCTCAATATTTGGATTTTAAAAATACTCCTCTAGAAAAATAAATATATATCAGACTGTGGATGATGTCATGATCTGGCAACCACTACCATACTTGAAACGCTTCAAGGGCTTCGATTGGCTGATGCTCATCGTGACGTCAGCATATGTCGTCACACCAGTAGCTCACAACAATGGCCGCCAGCGACGGGGGGCTAAGGGGGCTGGTGGCAGGTAGGTTTTAGCTTTTTTCTACGGAAATATCGAGTTCCAAGACAAATGAAATATGGAGTACCGGGTTTTCCGACCTGCTTTACAACTTGGCTATCTCAGTTAAAATCACGTTGTGAAGGTGCCACATTCCCCTTTAAGTGCGACATGTTTTAGGATTTTTTTGCCTGAAGATACAATCGCCGCATATCACCACCAATGGAATGGGGTAATACAAAGGTCTGGTCTGGTCAGGAAATTAGGAGAAAAGGCAAACAAAAACTAATTCGGGTCCCAAAATTGGTGGTAGGGCGTCACCAGTTGGAGAATGCGGTCTTCCAGGGTGCACTTTAAGGAATTGGGAACATGTGACCATGGCCTAGCTTTTAAGTCATGCCATTTTCACAATTTCACCCAGCATGTTCCTATAACATTATTTGATTCCTCTCGGTGAGAGGACTCGGTTGAAACTTAAAAAAATTGCTCTTGCACCGCTCAGTAAAAATCATGGGGGAAATATGCAATATCCTGTTGTAATTCTATGGAATTTCTTTGACATCTGGTGACCGTCGTGTTGACCCGTCCCTTGCATTAAACAAGTATTAAGCAGTTAAGCACAGCCATCGCCTTCGGTGTGAAAATTCGGGATTAATGACTTCAATGTTATTCGCCATCACCAAAACGCACCTCTCGTAAGGATTGCGTGGACGGCACCACACCTTATTCGCTACTTTAGGAAGCCGCCCAAACCCAGAATCGGGACATCTGTGTCGGCCCACACGTACTTACAATCACTGCGCCGCCCGTTCCCTCCTTCAAAACGGAAGTTAGCACAAGGATTTGTTCATTCCACACAGGCAAATTGATTTGAAGCCTCTGCGCGGACGCTCTGGAGAAGTGCGTTGGGCCAGGCGGGAAGGGGAGTTTTGCTCAAATCCCCGGGCTTAAAAGTTCTTACGATTCCGGTTATTCGCTGAAGAGCGGTTTCGCCCCTCTCCATCGTGCAGCTTGCAAGCGGTAGCGTCTCGTGAGCGGGACCCTCGGCTAAAGTGGGGCGCACTGGCGCGGAGGACGTCCTCCAAATGTTGGCGCCCTTGACGGATCACCTGTTCACCCTTTCCACCAGTCACGCCGGGTCTAAGGTTATACACGCAAGAAAGTCTCCCTGCTCCTTCGATTCTCAATCGCTTTCTCTCAGATACTTTCCCCGTCAAGAGCTCCCCGTATATTCGTCAATAAAGACAATAAGAAGAGGGCAGAGTTCACCCAAATGCGTTCGGCATGATAGATATTACACTCTCGTTTCAAGTCTGAGATCCCAGTGTTTCACAACACGTCGGCACTGTCAGCAGACAAGGAACAGTCACGCTCTGTCGAGACAGCACTTCCCACCAAATTTCACAACACTTCGGCACTATCAGCGGACAAGGAGCAGCCGCAACCCGTGAAGACAGCATCTTCCACCAGGGAAGACCGGACGTGGCTTCCGCCGGGTCCGGACCGTGCAGCCTTACCACAGATACTGCACATGATGTATACCCGTTCGGAGGTTTCCAACGTTCTAGACGCCAGTATTCTCTTCATCACAGTTGTCAATTTCCACCTTGTTTTTGACCTGACCTTTACGGGAATCAGGTTGCGTGATCGAGGATAAGTATAAACTAGGGGTGCCCATTCTCTCGCTGTTAAATCGTGAAGGCGAAAGTAATTGAGAGGATGTTCCAAAGCCATAAGAAGTGGAACATGAGACTGAACAGCTGTCATCACATTTTCTTCCACCAACTTCTCAGAAAACGACCGCTCTGACGTCTGCCACCTGCCCATCGAAAATAGGAGGGACAATATGTACATTGTGCTTTACCTAGGTATCATGAGGGAAAACGCGTCATCTGAACCGCCCCGGTTCCCATTGATAACTTGTACTCCACCCTACGTCAGCTCCAGGCTAAACATTTTTGTGTTCTCTCCAGACCAAGGTGTCAGTCGCCCTCTCGCGGGCCTGGACATTGAGAAGAATAGCAAAATATTCGACAACCAGCCACAAAAGGGAATGATGCACCAGACATTCGAGGACAATTCGCTTTGTTACGAAACCCTTGCCGAACATGGCAATATAACCTCCAGTACAATATTACAGGGGATTCATTACTCGATAAATGGACGTTGCTCTGGGACAGACAAATATATTAAAAGCCAATTTGGCCATAGAATACAAACAGTGATGGATAACGGGTTTCCAGCTTTATCTTAGTTTATTTATTGCTTAGGGCCTGAGGATACTCCTAGGGTGGTCAGGGCCCAGTTCGGTCAGCTACACAGGCAGCCTGAAATCGCCCAGTGGCATATTAATTGTCAAACACGTTGCAACCCATTTAGGGCGCAAAACGATCAGCCAGGTTTATAGAATGGTACTTTTACCTCCCCTTTCAGGGTAATGGAGTAATAATGTATAATTTTTCACACAGGGTCATTCAATTTCTACAAAATAACCAGAATCCGACTAGTTAGCATTCATATCCGGCGTATCACTAGTAAACACCGCACTACGAAGAACCCAGTACCCATAAGGGAACCCTATCCCACCTTAAGAAATAGCTGGACTGTCGTATTTCATCCCAGGTATTTATACATCGAAAAACCGGCTCTGCCTACCCATGATAGTTGGCGCCTTGGCACCTTGCAGGGCAATCACACAATTTTTAGGTGCAATTCCGCATGCCACGTGACTAGGTGGCATCTGAGCGGTCTCATAGTGAGCAGGCGAGCGGCACAGATGCGCATGTAGGTTATCTACCAACGGGAAATGATTCCCCTACAGCAAATGGACAAGGACAAATTTCACCGCAATGAAGAATGAAATACAGCAACACGCTTCTAGTACAACAGTAGTTTTCGCTCCTAATATCACCTGTTATCACATCGCCTGGAGCGGCCCTAACCTTTACATTTGAGCTACATAAAATGTTAGGTTTCCCACTAATAGACACTTCAAGCATCGAAGAAAACACATGCTGCGTTCGTAAAGAGGCGAAACAAACCAGGGTCTACTCGAAGACGCAATTAAGCCCTGAACTCATCGATATGTAGTCTAAAACTCTGATGTGTCTCAAAGTCAGAGCAGAAGGAGAATAGCAGAATCGTATTTACATTTCCGCCCGCCAAAGGGCACTGGACAGTTGGGCGGCTGCTGAGGACGCGGCAGGGCCGATTTCGCTCGGAGCCGCGCTTCACCCGGCGGTATCACAGCCCACCAGCCACGCCCCAAGACAAACGGGCATTGAGCAATCCTTGCCGGAGCCATTGTACGACACGCAGGGCCGCATTGGATGCAGCAGGGCGTGCTCAGGGGTGGAGCCGGCGCCAGAGTCGCACTCACGGCCCAGTCCCGCACACAGGCAGGAAACAGCTGAAGCCAAATAGACGAAAAACGTGACAAAGCGCAGTCCGGTCTGCTCTATCTGATGATTTCCGATGTCATCCGCTCAATGGCTACCGTTGGTGACGACCCATCTGTTAGATAACGGGACCCGACGGCTGCTGCGCCACGACCAGTTCACGGGTCATCGCCGAAAGCCGACATTTCCAGCAGCATCCTACCACCCGCGACCATACCACAGTGTACCTGCAGCACCCGCGTGCTGCCGTAACTCACCCGCCGATACGCCCGTAACAATACAAGACGACCACCGTAATATGGTTATAAATAATAACGACCAATAACAAAAAAGACCAACAGCCATAGCTGTGACGTAACATCAGCTAATCAACCAGTAATAAATAGCACCGCCTTTGGCCATACACAACCGAGTAGAATACCGATCTATCACCAGGTACAGATAACGACACCGGCCGCCACGAACGCTACACCCCACACAGACGCTACGATCGGTATTTCGGGAGGACGGGACTTGGGATGGGTGGCGGGCGGACGCGCCTCTTGTACACGGAGGAACACGTCCGCCGGCTGGGGTGCTCCGCTGATGGATGTACACTGATAACCAGAAATGTAGCGGAATGTGACACCGGTAACACGGCGACAGTGAGATCACTGTGTTTGTGAGCGCTCCGTCCGGCTCCACCGCGCTCGGACGGCGTTCGCGATCGAACGCTATCATTGTTCACGGAAGGAGGGAGCATGAGCAAAGCCTGATTCGTACAACAGCAGTTGGGGTCAATGCCCATCCCGGGACTTCCAGAGTTCCCTCGAATATGACCTGCTGCCTCGAAACTTCGGATTGTTTTGTCCGACCGTTCTTCGAACAAAAGGAGAAAAAATGGACCACACGGCTCGAGTCCGTTCAGACTTAGACAATGTCATGGCACCTTACGTCCGGCAAAATCTATGGGAGAGCAAAACAACTACGAAGCTGAACAAAAACGTTGCCTCTACAGACTCATAATATGGTTACAAAATATCATTCAAAGCGCTAAACCACCGTTAGAATACTGCGGCGCCGCGAGCCACGTGAAGTGGCAGGACTACCCTTGCTGACGGAGCAACTACATAAGCATGGCGCTGAGCGGAGGATTGTTGCGGCGGCGGCTATAACCAGACCCACCCCTACAGGCAGTCCGACCCGGCGTCCTGCCCAGCTGACTAGCCCCCCGATCCCTGCGCTACAGTCTCTTCCTTGGCGGCCGTTAGAGTGAGGGCGGCCCGTTGACAGCAGCGCCCTCGTCCTGGTGCTGCAGCAGCGTGGTGGTGGTGGCAGGGGCCGGCTTGGCGCAGTGAGCCGACGACGCGGCCGGCTTGTCGCCGGGCGGCAGCGAGGCCAGCTGCGGGTTGCGGCGCAGGAAGGCGCGCAGCTCCGACGGGTAGTCGGTCATCACGCCGTCGGCTCCCAGCTGGAAGGCGCGCCGGTACTCCGACTCGTTGTTGAGCACCCACAGGTACACCTGTGGTGCACAGCCGCATCAGTCTACCGCGAGCAAGCCCGCAGAGCACAGGTCCGCCCACGGTACACGGTTACACTGGTGGACCAAAGGCACTCGGGTATGTCGGAGGTACAGAGGTACACCGAGAGCAGACGCGTTATGGCGGAGCGCGGTCAGTGGGTGCGGACAGGTACGGCAGGGCGAATGCGGGCTGGGCGTCCAGTCTGTAACCCAGCTACCCATGCATTAACTAAGTATCAACCTCCAAACTTCGCTGTTCGTGCAGACAAGAGTGAACGGTACAAGCAAGACTCACGCCACAATGCTGATAACTTTGAATGGCGTTCATCACTTAGCCCGTAATTGTTGAAGGTTGAACGCGAAGCTGATTTCCAGGACTTAAAACCCAACACTTAACCGGCGGAATCAGACGTGTAAATGTTCAGACGTTCTGGAGTTAAATTACCTGAATTGAATATTTCAATTTTCAAAAAGAAAAAAGCTGGGCCGTCACTTAAAGTCATGCTAAAAGAGCTGATACTGCACAACAAGAACTTAAAATCAATTTTCAGAACATTGTGAACACAACTTCAGATCCTTTAGGCGCACACTTTTTCAGCCCACACCATGGCATATGTAAATTTCTCGCGATTTCGTAAAACAGCTCTAGCTCTAGCGCACCTTCGACAAGATCTGAGAGCGGCGCTGATACGCCGTGGTGCTGAATAGGGACGAACGTGCGCTTGATTTCTGGTTGGCAAATGATGCGAAAGTGTCGATCGATATTGAATGTTCATGGCCATGCATGTGTGTATTTTAGGTTGTGATCCCTTTTTATTCTTTATTTACAGTTTTACGTGGACAAGTGAAAAGTCCTCTGAAGTGGATCTTGTTCCAATAAATCTGAATCTGAATCTAGTGCTAGACTAGTACTGCGACCTGGCTGTAACGTTACAAATCTAACCAGAACCACATAAACGCTGATCGAATCACGATGTTTGGTTTCATACAAATACACATTGGTCTACGTCCTGTTAAGGGATGATGAGTGGAGCTTGCCAAGACGTAACTAGACCTAATCACGAGAGAAGGGTACGTGAGGCAAAACAGCGGGTGCGAATTCAACAGAGCCAAAGCCTTTCAAATTGTATTCCACAAATGGCTCACGATTTGTGTAATTAAATCCGAGCCAATCTGAGAAACTTCCTCAAAAGCTGTGTAACCAAGTTCAAATGAAACTTATCGCTTGAAAGCCCGAGTCAATACCAGCGCCTTATACAACATTAAATGAGCCTTATATAGCGCCTTATACAATATTAAATACATCAAATGAGACAAACAATAATTCGTAACAAAATCAAGTCTTCACTAAAGAATGTGACTGAAAATCAACGCAGTTTGACACAAAAGGTGTTGGGTTACGCTATTACGCGCTTCTGTGGGGTCTCCGGCGTTGCAGATGCAGAGGCGTCCCTTGAGTTCGCATTGCGAACTCTGGTCCGCATGCGAACTTTTCCCGCCAAACAGTTTGCATTTGGTTCGCATTTCACTTAACAGTTCGCTTTTCGCCCGGGTGAGCTGCATGCAGACGATCGCCGATGTAGCGAGGCTTCTATTCATCGGTGCCGAACCAGTGGTGTTCCCTGCCGACTCTGCCGCTCCTCTCCAACGCTGCGCGCTCCACGCTCCGAGAAATATTGACCCATTTTACAGTTTTTTTGTACCATATGACCGCTCTTTTGGGCATTCATTATCCTCAGGAACCTAGGTTTTGATAACCACAAGCAGGGGATTCGCCGCTGATTTTCCAGTTGGGGCCGAGCCACAGTGGGGGCCTAACGCAAAAACCCCCATGTATATACCTTACTAGCAATTTTCATTGCTATTTCCGGAAGAATTGGGGACGTCACCTCAAGTCTTCTACATAGAGTTTGGTGGCGACCCTCTTGCCTGCTACCAAAAATATCTCGGGTGGTATAACATTTTCACACCCACCCCACCGGAAGGGGCATTTTTGGCCCCACCCCGCTCTCATCGAAGCTTGGCGTACATTATCCTTGATTTATTTTATGCCATTTATTTTTTTAGGTCAGGTTGTGTCAGGTCACGAAGGTCATGTGACACGACCTCAAAACCCGAAATCAAGAGTTTGAATTGGCGCCAAGAGAATTTGTTCCAACCGGTCAGATTGAAGCTTTCACAACATATTTATGCTATTCGGGGATCAATTTTTAGGTCACCCATTATAAGTCTACAGTGAAAAAGGCAATTTTTTCAGAAAATACGGCACGAATCAAGCTCAAAGTACTTCAACATGTAATCTTAGCAACCGTATGGCCGCCAACCCTGTTTTTAATATTTGATCTCCAGATGTCATCTGAGGTCACCAGAGGTCATGCATTTATTTGCCAAAACCCCGAACTGAATTGAGATAAAGCTTTTCTTTTTTATGATATTGAGCTCGTCTTGTAATGGTACCTAAGTCTATTAAGATGCAGCATGGTGATGTACTAGGTAACCACGTGACTTTGACCTTGGTCAAGTTCAAGCCATTTTCACTATTTGACCTTGCACGAGCCGAGAGACCTTGTAATATAAAATTATTATATTATTAGATGTAATATAATATATTACATGTAATGACATGATGAAATAGACCAAAGTTAGAATACAACTTTTAAGGCGATAAAATGATACAGGTACCTAAACATATTCGTCAGCTAAAAACATTATTTTTAGATTTACTAGTGCTCTAAATTATTCAAAGGAGCAGTCAAACTAATCACTGTTCATCGATTAGAGGGACAGATCAATTTTAAAACCGTTAAAATTGTCAGTTTCAGTATTAAAATTAGTACGCATTTGGTCAATTTTGAGTTCGCATTTGGTTCGCATTTCACCTAAAAGTTCTCCAAATCCCCTATGTGACGTAGACAGCTGAAAGTTCGCATTGGCCGAATTCAAAAGGACACCCCTGCAGGTGGCTACGGACGAGTGAAACTTGCTTATATGCCGCGACGTCGCAGGTGGCTACGGACGAGTGAAACTTGCTTAGATGCCGCGACATCGCAGGTGGCTACGGACGAGTGAAACTCGCTTAGATGCCGCGACATCGCAGGTGGCTACGGACGAGTGAAACTCGTTTAGATGCCGCGACGTCGCAGGTGGCTACGGACGAGTGAAACTCGCTTAGATGCCGCGACATCGCAGGTGGCTACGGACGAGTGAAACTCGCTTAGATGCCGCGACATCGCAGGTGGCTACGGACGAGTGAAACTCGCTTAGATGCCGCGACATCGCAGGTGGCTACGGACGAGTGAAACTCGCTTAGATGCCGCGACGTCGCAGGTGGATGAGAAGGGACAGCATTCTCCTGAATGCCGCGACGTCGTATGCAGCAAAGAATGAACAGCTCTCACCTGAATGCCACGACGTCGTAGGTAGCTGTCGATGTATAAAACTCACCCGAATCCCGCGATGTCGTAGGTAGCTGGCGATGAGTAAACCCCACCTGAATTCCACGACGTCATAGGGAGCTGGCGATGAGTAAAACTCACCTGAATGCCACGACGTCGTATGTAGCTGGCGATGAGTAAAACTCACCTGAATGCCACGACGTCGTAAGTAGCTGGCGATGAGTAAAACTCACCTGAATGCCACGACGTCGTAAGTAGCTGGCGATGTGTAAAACTCATCTGAATGCCACGACGTCGTAAGTAGCTGGCAATGAGTAAACCTCACCTGAATGCCACGACATCGTAAGTAGCTGGCGATGAGTAAACCTCACCTGAATGCCACGGTAGCTGGCGATGAGTATCAACCCCACCTGAATGTCACGACGTCGTAGGGAGCTGGCGATGAGTAAAACTCACCTGAATGCCACGACGTCGTAAGTACCTGGCGATGAGTAAACCTCACCTGAATGCCACGACGTCGTAAGTAGCTGGCGATGTGTAAAACTCATCTGAATGCCACGACGTCGTAAGTAGCTGGCAATGAGTAAACCTCACCTGAATGCCACGACGTCGTAAGTAGCTGGCGATGAGTAAAACTCACCTGAATGCCACGACGTCGTAAGTAGCTGGCAATGAGTAAACCTCACCTGAATGCCGCGACGTCGCAGGTGGTTGAGAATGAAGGGTCGCATCAGAAGTTTGTCGGCCATCCAAACGCTCAGCCAGCCTCGCCGGCTGGTGGCGTACCTGCCGGGCCGGGGTTTCGTCTGGTTACAACAGGGTCAGATGGGTCAGCTGACCTGACCCAAAAGTACGCCGGCTGGTGGCGTACCTGCAGGGCCGGGGCTTAGTCTGGTTACAACAGGGTCAGATGGGTCAGCTGACCTGACCCAAAAGTACGCCGGCTGGTGGCGTACCTGCCGGGCCGGGGTTTAGTCTGGTTACAATAAGCGACCTCACACCCCGATACACATGACGCCAGGAAAGATGTTCATCCCCAACCACTGGGTCGGGCTCGTTTCTTAATATTTCGGGTTCAACATATAAAAGACATCGAACAAGTTTCGTGGCACTGCAACGTTACATTTTGAATAAAGCATACAACAATCTAAGGTTTGTAGTTTGGAGCGAGCGAGGCACTCCGAACTAAATTTGGAATTGATCACGCAAAAAATTGAAGCGTCGGAATTTTATACAACATGAGGTGGAAGCTTGCCATCGGAAAGCCGTGTAAGGCATACGGGCCTCCCCAGTGTACCACCATCTCCTGGGCAGGAGGCGGCCACGCAAAAGAGTGTCACAGGTCAGCCTTGATTCAGGGTCACCAAAACCGAAGCGAGACACCTTTGCCAGCTACACCACCGGGGTGGTGGGTAAGTGGCGTTAATGCCGCCGGCGGCCGTCAGTGGCCACTACGATACCCAGCGCGAGGGGACACTCACGGCAACATGACGCCGGGCATCGGCACTTCAAAGTAGGACCAGCGCAGCGGCAGGAAGGGCAGCAGGCCCGTGTAAGCGGCCAACAGCAGCTTCAACACCACCGCCATCGGAAAAAGCAGCGGTACAGACGGGTCCTGGCAGAAACACAATGAAAGTTAGTGCCGAAAACACTGAAAACACTGGTTATTCCCACAGTCACCGCCAGGGGCTTCGCAAGCGGGGGGGTGCAGGACGTGTGCCCTACTCGCGAATTAGGGGATGCTCCCCCAAGGTTTTGGACCTCAACTTAATGTTTTGCCTTCTCTCCTGTTACCTCCGTGAATCTACATAAATGTGTTGCTGAATTGCATCGTCGTCACTGTTCATATGCAGCCAAAATCATCAGAATCTTCCTCCTCCGCCCTCCCTCCCTCCCTCCGGTCATCGCCAGTCCGGGGTCCGCCCCCCCCTCAGCAAAAATTCCGTGACGAGGCCCCTGGGCACAACTTCGAAGTTACGTTTTATTAGCCAACAACTGAAATTATCTAAAGAAAATGGACGACTACGTTGGTTAAATACTTTAAAAATGGTGACGCAAATACAAGTGTTCATATGAAGTCTGATACTTTAAATTTTGAAAGCATCGCCAGTCCGAAAAAACGTAATATTCTGTCCTTGGGAAGCTTTGCAATCTTCTTAGAAAATAATTCATCGCCGCAAAGGGGAAACACGGTCCAGGAATGATGAGTCAGTGGTGGTAATACCCCAAAACTTCATTGAACATTCCAGGATCTCTAACCAGCCTTTTAGCTATAGCACTAGAAATTGCTCATCCAAAACCGATCGCCGCTACGGGCCGTGACCTTGCCTTGGCGTATAGTTTGTCGGTGATGACGGCGCTGGAGTTGCCCCAGCAGGTGAGGTGCTGTCGCTGGAACTCGGCCACCAGGCGCACCACCTCCGCCACCAGCCGGTCGTCGTCCACCTTCACGTCGATGTTAATGGGAACGTCCGGGAACCGGCGGAACACCTCACTCAGCAATGGAATCCGCCGCTCCGGGTACCGGGACGCGTCGAAATACCGACCTGGGCGCACAACATGGCAATGGAGTGTAGCAGCGTCCAAATACTGACCTGGGCGCACAACATGGCAATGGAGTGAAACGGCGTCCAAATACCGACCTGGGCGCACAACATGGCAATGGAGTGAAACGGCGGCCAAATACCGCCCTGGGCGCACATCACGACAATGAAGCGTAGCAGCGTCCAAATACCGACCTGGGCGCACAACATAGCAATGGAGTGAAACGGCGTCCAAATACCGACCTGGGCGCACAACATGGCAATGGAGTGAAGCGGCGGCCAAATACCGCCCTGGGCGCACATCACGACAATGACGCGTAGCAGCGTCCAAATACCGATCTAAAGGCCCAACTAGATGGTTTCTTCTTGCAATAATTTTGAAATGCCGACCTGGGCGAATACCAACGCACTAGTGGTGTCAAATAACCGGTTTAAGCGCAGGCCGATGTCGCTACTGTGAGTAGCAGGGTCCCAATAGAAACCTCTGCGCGGACGGACACGGCTACTGTCTAACGTAGCGTCGAAGTAAAGACCTGACCACACACTGGCTGCGTGTGTGTGTGCAACAAGCATAATATACGATAAACAGATACACTGGGCTCCCCACTACGTGATAGTATGAAGATGAGCGGTCTTCTCAAACTACAGAATATTTTACTCCCTTTAAATAAAAACCTTAATACTATTGACCGATTCAAAATACTTAAACTAATAGCTCAGTCTTACTACTTTCAACAGCCATATTCATAATTATACGATATGTATATTCTGTGCTGACCGGCTGGCTGTTTAGCGGACCAAGGGCCGAAATAGATATTTTCGGAAATATGTAACTCTTACCTTTAGAATGATGTTAAAAAATTCAACTTTTAACGATCCATAAACACGAACTTAAGTTTCTACACAATATTGCATCTGCTTTGCACGCTCTCACGGAAATGAGAATAAATAACACTTGGTAAGATATTTACAATCTGAAAGCCGTTGATTTATCTTGACAACTAACCCTGATTCGTTTAGTCCCCTGTCACCTGCTGGATCAGCATAAAAGTAGCTCCACCTCCCCTGGGAGAATTATGTAGGTCACGTCAGCCAAAAACACTAGCCCTAGACATAAACAGAATTCTCGTAGCTGAAACTTTTCACGGAATGTCGAGAGCGGAAGGACATTACATTTATAAAGCCGGAGGATTCTCAAGTAAACTCACTCGTTCCGTGACACTGTGCTAAGGCTGACAAACCAACTTCCCGCCATTTGCATAGAACTAAGCCATCACGAGGTGACAGCTAATGACCTCAAAGGCCAAAATAAACACTGAACACAAAAGCCGACGTCGGCAGAGCGTGAACGCTTGCTCAGTCCTCCGGTTGCTATCGGCCGCGGGAAAGAGCTCACTCAGCCTGACGTAGTAAGCCATGACGGTTGTGACCAAGGACTCTGTGTCAGCCGTCTCACGCCCCGTGTCAACTGTTCGCCGGCATCGCACCCTGTCACAAACTTACACCCAGCAAAAACTGATGCCTCTGTGCTATTGTAACTCAGCGGTCTGTTCCCAGCCCTGCTAGTCCGAATGCTGAAGTCAACAAAGCTCGGGAGCTGCTCAGCATCACCTCGGACCGTCACAACCGGCCCCATACCCCCGCACCTCACCTAAACTCAACCGTTGAAGGCCAAAACAGAAAATCAACTGCAATTACTGCATGCCTCGACCCACAACCCAGTGGGCCTCCGAGACACCCTCGCCCTGTTGGGGGAGGGGGGTTCAAACACCCTCCTCGAGCTTGGCTCTTATGCGGAATAGCGAAAAAACGCGAAAGCTGTTGGATAGCTCATACAAATACATGAAGAAACCACATCAGTCATTTTTTTACTCAGGTCAATATTGAGATCATGACAGGTCAAAGAAGGTTGCATGTTAAGGTAGTGTTTTTGGGCTCTGGCGTCTTACAGAAACGGTGAGAACCAATTGTAGGCACCATTTGCTTCCTCTCGTCACGGAGAATCAAACAATGTATAATATTTCTATGCTAGGTCAAAACACAAAAACGACCTGAACTATCAGCTGTTGGTGTGACGACAGCGCTGACGTCACGGTGAGTAATAAGCCAATTGAAGCCCTTGAAGCCTATTGAATATGGCAGTAGTTGCCAGATCATGTCATCCATGGGCAGGTTTATTTTTCACCCTAGAGGAGCATTTTAAAAATCAAAATATTGAGCTCATTGTACATTTTTTAGAATAATCATGGACGTTTTCATGATTTTTGTTTAAAAAAATACCCCTAATTACACTAAATTTCTGGATTCGACCATGGTGCCACATTCCCTTTAAATAGCCGCAGATGACCTGTCAGAGGCCACAGGTAAAAAAAATTGACAAAAAATGCATTTAAAAAATCCAAGAGAGAGGTCATGATCCCTACCTAACCCTAGGTCATCGATATGCAAAATCCCAGAATACATTTTGCAGCACTCGGATGGCCCATTATGCGGTATAAGTTTCAATCCAATAGATTCATCCATTTCTTACTTATGCTACCTTTAACATTTTTTAGGTGAAGTCACTTGACCTGCACTGGTGACCTGACCTGAGATGACCCAACCTTGAAATTTCGGGGAAAGTTGAGGAATTAATCAAGGATAAGGTGTGCAGAGTACGGCGGCGCTTCGCACCGCCGTTTTTTGTGCCGCCGGAAAAACCCGAGGTGGGTGTTCAAACAACCCCCACCGGGGCGAGGGTTAAAATAGAGCTAGGATGAATTTACTACTTATCGAGTGCAAAAGAACCGCACTTGGCTGACGCCATCCCATGCGGCAAAAACGGTAGGAATGATGAGCTGTTGAAGCTCGCCACAACCTGGGCGGAGTTCGCGTTCCCGACGGGTGTGTTACGAATTACAATAAATAACGCTTCGCCTCGAGCAGAAGTTTGGCAAAAAGCTTGACAGCTTAATTCAAATATCAGCTCTAAGACATTTTGATTCTGCAGATTTGATACTATTTTCGTTAACTTTCCAAGTCTATGTTAAAGATCAGCATTTATTTTACGCTTAGGAAACAAATGTTATAAAGTGGTAAATAACTGCATGGCCGGGCGAATGCACGGGAAAACAAAACACCTTTGTAGCCCCTTTCCATACTTACAAGAGTACGTTGAGGAGGAAAGAAACCTCGGTTTAGAACAGCTAGGTACATAGATATTGCTGTTTTAAAGCGAGATGATGTTACGGGTAAAGTGAGATCTCATTACCGCCTGACCAAAAGCAGTCGCAAGGTTTCGTCATGATAGCGACGAGGAAGGGGGAAAAGACGAGGAACAACAACTGTAACAACTGCAGGTCTCGGCATGCATACCGAGCATATCCGTGCAGAAAGTCACAGTCCGAGTACAGGGCTACGTCGAAGAGGTGGAATCCCCATATGAAGGTTTTCACACCCATCACGTGTGATTTACATAAAAATATACATTATTGATCATATATATCTTCAGAAATTCCGTAGGCATCTCTGAATTATGAAATCATGTGTAATTCTGCATCCGACAAATGATGAAGGTTGAGACATTCGTCCCTGATTGTACCTACCATCCAGCGTATTTCTTGTGAAAGAAGTCCCGAAAATCTCCTAATTTGACTCCATTCAAACGGGAGCTATTGCGGCACCCAACTTGTACCACACATTCTTTATTATTATTGTCACCAATGTATGTTAATTGAATGAAAATTTTAAACTTCGAGGATAGCCTAAGCAACCCAATCATGATAATGGAATGTGCTTTGCATTTTATTGCATCTTATTGCTTTATCTATAGCATGTTCTTGGCATTAGCCGTACTAGTTGCCTAACTGGGTGCCTTGCTCATTTCAGTGAATATATGAAACAATGAAACATTTTGCTGGATGCACACCGCATGAGCTAAGTAATTGACAAGCTCAGCGGTGCTAAGACCAATACGATGTGCCAGATGAGATCAAGGACCGATGAAACCCTGTCACCGCTCGCCTCGCAGTAATCAAAATATCGGACACCTAACAGAAACTCAGTGGAAGTAATAAATCACACGATAAATGTAGTAAGCAGCACAAGAGTCTATCACATATCCCTAAGCGTCCCAGGTGAGATCACAAGCCCCGCGCCTGAGCCTACACCACCACCCCGCCCACTGAGACACGGGCGGCCGGGCCAGTGCCGCGTGCTCACCTGGCTGGAAGTCCAGAGGCAGCACGGCATCCAGCAGCGGCAGCTGGTCCAGCGCCAGGTCGTTGACCAGGACGTCGCGGCGGCCGGCGCGCCTCAGGTCCGGGTCATGCGTTACCACCACCTGGTGGTCTCGCGTCAGCTGCACGTCCAGCTCCAGCATCTGCGTACCGCAGTCCTCCACCGCGCTGTCGGGAGCACAGGGTCAGTCCTCCACCGCGCTGTCGGGTACCGTTGAAAAATGCATATTTTTATATCAAAAGGTTCTTCCAGGTCACCGGCGCGGCACCTTAACCTTCCCCCGGTGGGGGAGTTTGAACACCCCTCCCACTCGGGTTTTTCCGGCCGCACGAAAAAACGTGGCGCGAAGCGCCACTGCACTTCGCACACCTTCTCATTGATCAATTACGCAACTTCCTACAAAATTTTAAGCTTGGGTCATCTCAGATCAGGTCACCAGTGCACGTCAAGTGACCTCACTTCCAAAAAAGTTTAAGGCAGCAAAAGTAACAGAAGGGGGAATCTATCGAAGTGAAACTTAAACCACACAATAGGTCCACCGAATACTAAAACATATATCAGGATTTTTCATATCGATGACCTTAGGTCAGGTATGGATCATGACCTTTCCATTGGAAATGCAAGTGAAAAACAGGAATTGTGCTGTATTTATGTAGATACAGCTGAGAATACCTTCATATTCTCAAAATTGTAGAATCCTGAACCTCTTTCTAGGTTCGTGTTGCAATTTTTGATCTGTGACCTCTGAGAGGCCATCTAGGCTACTTAAGCAGATTTCAGACTTGAGTCAATAACTTTGCAAGAAATGACGATACAGATTTACTTTGATACGATTACGTATAGATCGTTATCTCGAGTCGATTGATGTGCATATTGACAAAGCTAGATCAGAAAGTGACCTTGACCTGAACTCAGGTCAGATCATTCTTGTGTTTTGACTTAGTATATTCATACTATACATCATTCGATCCGCATAAACAAGAGGAAGTGAATGGTGCCAAAAAATGATTCTAACTCAACTCTGTCAGACACTAGAGCCCCGAAACTCTTTTCTAACATGCCACCTTCTTTGATCTGTCATGATCTCAATATTGACCTGAGCCCAAAAGTGACCGATGTAGTTTCTTCATGGATTTGAATGAGCTATCCACCAGCGTCCGCGTTTTTTCACTATCACGTATTGGAGCCGGGTTCGAGAGGGTGTTTTGACACCCCCACCAAGGCGAAGGTGGCTCGGAGGCCCACCGGGGCGGGTGTTAAAACAGCAGACCTGCTGTGAGGGTGCAGGCTGCCGCTGGAGCTCCGACGGCGTTAATCTATTGATTATTCAGGCACCATGCAGCACCAGCCTCTGCGGCCATACAGCGCCCATTTTAACCCCGCCGACATCGAAAGTAAGTGCAGCAGAAGACAGCAGAAGCACCAGCTTGCAGGTCTGACGCAACTTTTGTAAAACAGCAAAGCAATTTACGGGTGCTTGGGGCCGCCGTCCCGCCGACTGCATGCTCCCTCAGAGTTCCTTGTCAAAAGCTAGCCAAGTCCGAACCGCGCTGCTGCGCGAGCTAGGAAACCAAATACAACAAATTACAAGTGGTCAATACTGGGTCCGACAGGCACTGATTTCTCATGAGTAGGACGTGAGGAGCAGTTTGGTGACAACATTCGCACGAATGCTTTGAGTTGCGTATTTAAGTGTCTTTTGCTATATGTTTAATGTGATTGAAGTCTGAGAAATCATCATATAATGGAGGCCTCAATACAGCACTATGAAATTGCAAGAAAGGTGGAAGTTATCCCAACAGGGAGCAAGGTTGACCTCACCCACAATATCTCCAATCGAGTCCTGACTCCAAACTCAAGTTGGATTGGATGTTTCAGACTTAAGGCCACCGTTTTCAAAGACAAAAACTTAATCTCAAAACTCCTAGTTCCCATGCAATGCACGGCGAAGTTATTCGCCCCCACGGAAAAGCCGTGCGACATCATGCGACGTCTTCATTCAGACTGGCTGCACGCTTCCGGCCGCCGCCCACTAAAGGGGGAGTATGGAGAGAGCACGCAGGAGTAGGGGATTCTAGCTCGGCACATATTTGTTTACCACTGATGTCCTCTATGAGCCCTTTCAATTATAAAACGCAAGAACTGGCCCAGCCCTGGAGATATATAAAACACATCGAGCCCCAATGAACACAATAACCAGTCACGTTGACAGGTCCGACTGGAATCAGCCACAGAGACAAGGTGACATTCACTACTAAGCATAGCAACTATAACAGCTGGACATTTCCAGCACCAAAACAACCACGCCAATGGCAAATCTGCACGGCACCTCTTCTATTTACTTTGTAATTGGTGTACACGGCTCTCGTGGGCTCTGCCGCCAGATCCGAAAGTTTTAACTCCAGCATACTCAAACTATGTTGTGGCCCCCAGCATGATGTCGTAAATCTGATGACGGGGATGACCATAAACACCACAAAGACCACAAAGACCTGTACAAAGAAGTATGTTATTGTAAGAAATGAGCTGAAAACTCCAAACATCAGTTTCTTTGATTCTAGGTCGTCTATATAAAATATTACAATCTTAACCTGATATAAAATTACATCGGATTTACAGATCTAAGACAATTTTTTCAAGCATTTCTTTTTGAATAATATAGGCAAGAAGTTCCGTTTCTTGGACCCAGAGTACCTCGCTTTCTGCGGATACAGGAGCAACCTCAGTGCGCACAATTTGCGCCTCGACTCATGCATCCGGGCGTCTGTTATGATTGTCACTCGGTCCCATTATGTTTTCATATAAATACTTTGGGATAAGCCCGTACGTGTTTTAAGTAGAGAAATTGTACCATAGAATTCGTTAAAAAATATTGGTATAAAATAAAATGCATTCATTGAATGACAAAATTGGACTCTAAAAATTATAGAAAGATAGAAGAGGAGTTTTAGGAGCTTACATAAATGTTTCATTCAAATAAAATGGGTGATTATTCAACAGTTTTTTTTTCAAAGGCCCGTTCTGCGCCACCATATTTTGTCTTGCTCGTGTAAGACGTTCATGGATATGGTGTGTTGAAGTATGTTCCCTGAATGGACTATTCATGTATCCTAAGTAAACAGCATGTCAAAATAGCGCATTAGACGGTCTCGACTTATCAAAGAGTCTGGTATATGAATATACATACTCCATGTCGCTGATGGCTCAAATTATATATGTAAAATTTTGGGGTCGCTAGCATGTTCCACTAAAAGCTTGTAGCAAAAAAAACTCATTCCGTACACAACAAAGAGAAACAAATTTTGAAAGCCCAGGATTCAAGACTGTCCCAATCGACGGCTTCAGCACCCATGAGAATCCTATACACCTACTTAAAACGGAAATCTGAAGGCGCTCTGTATCAGCCCTAACTGATTGGTGCTGGAGTTGCCCTGTGTCTGGACACAACAGTCTGTATCCTTTCACTGCCGCCGGGCGCCACATTGATTGACGACGCGCATCAGCGCGCTGCATATTCGTGCTACAGGAAGGTTTGTTGAGCCACGTTTTGTCTTCATGGTAGCAACGAACCATCATGAAAATTTTAAAGAAAAAAATAAAAAGTAAAGATGGGACAGTTACATAAGGTTCGAAACCATAGAAATCGACATCCATTCCGTCGCTAAATCTGATAAGTAATGGCAAAATAAACCAATGCACACGTCCCGGGATACAGGAGCGGGAAAGAGCAAAGGAAATGGCTGATGCACACGGTCATACCACCGCATACTTACTGCTGAAAGGCGATCATCGTGTTCTCTGGGCGCTCTCCAGACCCTGAAAGCAAACGATGTTAAATTGTGGAATACACAAAGACATAGCAGGACAATGTCAGGCCAAGACAAAATCAAACAACAGCCCGAGGAACCTAGGTCAGTGCACTCTAGGGCAAGCATACCTATGATGTATGTTGTTGACATTGGAAGAATGTAAATGGAAAACTCCAATGATCCGAACCTTGGACTCTGGAACTCCCAAGGTTTAGTGAGCAGCGTAGCAACTTGTCAACGAGAAAAAAACACACAACATCAAGTCAATAAACCCAAATAGAGCATAGGAAAACAACTGATCTGCAGCCAACATGACCCGCAGTAGCTGGCTTTCATTGGACACCAAATCTCTACATTTGGGAGATTTGCTAAGAATGCATTACCGTGCGGCTAAATTCGCTCTCAAATCACACCCAAGAAGTTACATTTACCCCTTATTACCTACCTCCTCGATGACTGATGTGCTGGCATGTAAAGTGAGGCTGCTTCTTTTTGTGTAAGATTCCAGGGAAAAATAGCAACACACAGGAACACAAAACATATGATAGAACAACTCCTCCTACAACTTCTGGAATCATCGCGACGGCAGGTGATTCTGAAACGCCCAGGTTTGTTGTATGAAAGCAGGCACTCAAGATCACAGAACATAGTTTCATACAACAAACGTCATCCCACAAAAATATAAATAGGAAAAGAAACTCCTCCCACTTTCCTGTGTGATTAGCGGGCGACCACGTACACTCCTCACCTAGTTCCCCATTCACCAATTATAGGAGCTTTAACGACACAACTTTCAATGTTTACGGCGTCCCCTGCTCTCACCCTGTTGGGAGGGATTTGGGATACGAGATGGACTTATTCAGATGCTCTGCCAGGACCAGAGCCCAAGATATGTGGCTCTGAGAAACATGCTCTCCATTTAGCCGCGCGGGCGATCAACAGAGAGTAAGCGCGCACCGGCCGTGCGGATTTTTGTTAATAATAGCACCCCCATGCTGGCCGCAGAGGGTAGAAACAACGCTAGATTTGTATTTCATTCAAAGACAAGAAAAGGGGAGAGGATTTGTTAACTTCTTGAGACCACTTTCTCCAGCAGTGTGGGGAAAAGACTCGTATGTCACGAAAGCGGATCGTCCCTGGAGTGCAGACAGGCGGATATCCCAAGCACCCTTCGTTAATGCCTTTTTGTGCGGACAGAAAAAATCCTATGGGTTTAAGTACAATACGGCAAGTGGATGAGCCATGGGAGCGAACATCCGTCGCCCGGCGCTTCACTTATTCACTTTAGCAGCCGTCGCGTCCCAACGCCTCCGAGATAATTTCATGCTACCTGAAAGTAACACAGACGGTATCGGGAGGCGCAATAGGAAGGTAGTACGATTGGCGAACACGTCCCTCAATCTGGTAAAGCAGAGGAAACGAAATATCTCCTGCTTTTGCGTTTACGGACGTTTGACAAATACGGAATGAAATCATCGAAGAGAATAGAAATGGAAGTGAGAAAGGACATAGTTTAATCCATGTGCCTGCAGCACGCTTCAACAATGTCATACCTTTAATTGCGGTGATTCAATCGATAAAAAACACTGCCTACATATTGGTTAGGACGCAGTGGTTTGTCGGAAAATATTTAGTCCTTAGCTGAGCCATCGTCCCATTCAGTCACCAGCAATCCTGAACATAGTGTGCTCTATCGCCTCGTGAAATCCGCGCACTAAAAATTGAAAATGTGTTTTTCGCTCAGTCGATTTGTAGTTATGATGTAGGTACCTGCATTTCGTTCGAGAATAAGCTGAATGCGTTTTTCCTCAATAGTGGTCATTTTTGGCAGGTTTCGGAATCTGGCGGGATTCGTGAACTTCAAATTCAATTCGTTTATATCGTGCATCGGACAACGACCCGTCTATCATTCCATCCCCAAACGTCTGATCACCCTTAAATTGCGAATTTTACGTAAGGCTTGCCTCACTTATTACTATCATCATATGATTAGCTATGAGCACATGGAAAACCAACTTCCGAGCGAAATGGATACTCTGTACATCATTTTCTTACTACGAGTATTGTTACGGGAAAAACTTTCTCCGCCAAGAGACGAAAGTTTTTGCATTTTCTCCCTATAAGACGCGTGGACCTACGTAATTTAGATGATGAAGTGTATCGTCATCTATGCACCCCCCCTGATCATCGCCACTCCAGGGTCCGTACCCCAAGACAAATTTGCCTGGTGACTCTCCTGGTTGGTCGCATCCCTTCACGTGCGTTTCACACCCTACGAAAAGTAATTGACCTTTACGAGGCAAGCCCCGAAGTGCCACTCTCCAGTCAATTTTGTCCCCTCCAGTAATTTTCCGTTCCCAGTTAAAACATGCCGCCCACTCCGTTAGTCTTTCAGCCCCCCCCCCCACACACACACTTCGTCAGTCGCCCCCAAACGAAAATTCTAGGTTGATAGGCGCCTGGGGTCGGCCACAGCATTTTCTTCGAAAGCAGTTTCAAACAATGTAGCAGTGTTGTATTCCTTCATGGGCTGCAGTTCAAGTATGCGAAGCTGGGCGCGGGAAATTTAACAGGGAATTTAGAATAAGCAAAGGGGGAACTTAAGTATCTGAATCTGAGCACCGATTAACCCATCGAAGAACGAAAATATTTAAAACAAAACACCCACAATAAAGCAAAGGGCATCCGCATCCAAACACCTGCCGGAATAGCCCGGTCCATCTATAGGCTCACATTCGGATCCACACACTCCAACCCATGCCCACACTCACCACGTATCTACCCGGCACACACATACATACACGCACACCGCGACACACGTCCACCACAAGGCCGTCCGCCGAGGAGAGCCTCGATCGCCAGTGGCACAAGAGTTATCATGGCCGGTTGATTAGGCCCCGCCCCCGTGTGCGGTGAGGGTACTCTCATGCCTCGCACGCACACACAGCTGATTCTACAATAAGACTGTTTCCCCTGTTCCCTATGCTGCGGTACACATACACATCAGTGGTTTTGAGCTTAACCAATACTTAGGCTGCGTCCACGGGACACTATTGAGCGATCGATGAAATGTGCTCGGAAAAATTAAAACAAATTAAAGAAATGGCATGCAAAAATTAAAAACATGCCGAGTGGGAAGGATAACATCCCGCCAGATACATATGGAAGAGCGCTGCCACCCCATACAAATCCGACGAGTGAATAACACCAAGTGAAAAGCCCCCCACCGATACGGGGAGGTACCCGCCCCCATCATGACCTTACAGACAAAAAGAACAGCGGCGCGCAGCAGCACCATATATAATACACCTGTTAACTAGTCTTTTTCGCAGCTCTGACAAAATTTAGGCCAAACACAGGACATGTCACCGGTCCACGTCAAGTTATCTAACCTCATTTTTAGAGGCGCAGCAGTACGAGGAAACTTAATCCATATATATGAGAAACACATCACATAATAACATCACCGAGCACGAAAAGCTCAATTTTAGGAGTTGACCCGACAAGGTCATATCATACTTCATTCGATCGGCTTGCCGCGAGGCTTACAATGGTGCTTATATATCTCACTTCACTCTGTTGTGCCAGTTGCTATGACATAAAATGTAAGAAACCTCACGGGTCGCGAGGTTGCGTTGCCAGATCGTAGTTTCCATTAGTTCTCTTTTAAACCCATTCACAAAACTTGAGAATCTGCATCATAGCCGCCTAGTGAAACAAAGAAAACGCCGTTCAAAACTGCTAGCAAATGCGGCACTTCTCAGAGGTGGGCACCGCTACCAAAAAATGTAAACCACTACCGCAACTTCCGCTGCCTTGGCTAAAGCTGAAACTGCTACAGCTACTATTGCTACTTTTTCAAAATCGCGAAACCGCTACCCGCTACCAGTACACTGCTTCTTTAGAAGTGCTACTTAAGAGTGTCCCATTTTTAAAATGCGGTTTGATATGAGACATCAGTTTTTTTAGAGCGTGTCGAGCAACCACTATCTGCATATTAAATTCCAAACAAAGCCATCTATAAAATTTATGCAGCCTTTGGAGTTCAAAGAAGGGGGGGGTTACTACCTACCATATCTAAAATCATCAAACAGTGCCCTTTGCGTGTGTGAAATTGTGGAAAAGTGCTCAAGCTAACCAAACCCTTCCCATCTGGCAGCACATGTCACGTGATAAATGTTGACAAATGGCATAGCCGCACAACCTTCAACATCGCAAGCCGCCACAAGCTGATAGATTTGTGATTGCACAAGATGTTTGGGTCAATTCAGCGTAGTAAGACAAGAGGCAGTATCTTTATTGTGGGCGAATGGAAGTGGCAACAATATGTGGTTTCCTGATTTCCAGACATATCTTGCACATAAATAGTCCTCTTTAAAATTTCAACAAAGTGGTATATTTCCTTTAACACCCGCACTGGAGGGGGTCTGGCACTAACGCGCACTGGAGGGGCCTGGTAGGGCCCCCTAAGATCTCGGAAACTAAGAGGGTTAGAAAAACGTCACTTGGTAGGTGGGTGGGGGCTATGGTGATCTACATGATGACCAATTTTCATTGACCTAGATCAATATCTTCAAGGTCAAACGAGGTCGTAAAGGTCAAATATTGGCCATGCTGGGATCGATTGATAAATGCTGTGATTATGCAGGAAAATGGCGGGAATAAGCTAAAGGCGGACAAGGTTCATAGAGAAGAGGTCTCAAAGAGGCTTCCCCACAACTTTTGGGTCAAGGTCATTTAAGGTCATTTACCTTTAAGGTCACCATATGGTATACTACTTATTATTTACACTTTGACTAACACTGTAGCCACTGTTTGGCGGGAAATGAGGATTGACCTTTCCCAATGACCTTTGAACTTGACATTTATATTGGGATACCCTACCGATGACGTCATAGCACAATATATGTCAGACGGGGTAACGTCATTTGGCCGGACGCACAGTGGTCAGTGATCTTGAAAGTGCAGATATGACCTTGACCTGTGATCTTTGACCTTGACCTTGACTTTCATGTGAAGTGACCTTGACATATAGTCCTGCTTATATGACGTTATGACGTCACCACTCGGTCTTCAATGCAAGCTAACTGGTCCGACCGCGCGTTTACGGCGATCTCAAAATGCAGGTCTGATTTTGAAAGCCTATAAGTCAAAAAATTTTCGGCCGATTTTCAAAAAGTCTTCACCAATCGACGCGCTATTAAATTCTGTTAAATGTGGCCACGTTTCGTTTTTCGGCTACAACCGGTTCTCCGGCCACCTCGGAAAAACAGGTGGGGGGCCTCCGAGGCCCCCTCCAGTGCGCGTGTTAAGCGCAACCAAAAGCGTGTTTTATTGTTCCAACAGATTTGAATGTAAATGTATTTCTTTAATTAGATTAAAAATAAACAGCTTTATTGCATGGAACACAAACAAAATGAAAAACATATCCAGCAGGTTGTGTCCCATATCACAGTCGCACGTGCTCCTATGATTTTGTTTCGCCCTGAGCGTGTAGAAACACGATGACAACAGCTATTTTGCCAGAATTTTTAACTCTGTCCAGCGCAGAGATGTCGAAGTTTCCCCTATCTTAACCCTCGCCCCACCGGGGGGCCATCGATGGCTCCCCCTAAGGTTTTTCCGGGATAGCAGAAAAACGACGAGGCGCAGCACCGCGGTTGAGGGCTCTACCTCTCACTGCATCATTTTCCCATCATCCCTGAAATGTTTTACCCCGGGTCACCCAAGGTCAGGTCACCAGACGAGGTCAACCAAGGTCACCTCACTTCACCTTTAGAGCTCTGTAAGAGCTACATTTCAAAGTCGATCGATTTGAAACTTCCTACACTTCATGACCCCTCCAGGGTCTACAAGGTGTATATCCGGGATTTTTTCGATTTCGTGCCCTGAGGTCAGGTCACGAGGCGACCTCTCCCATTGGAAAAGCATGGGGAAAAGCTATTTCATGATATAAAAGCCACAAAAATGATTGCAAATACTCAGACTGCTCAGAACAACGTTTTGGGACACCCTTTCACGGATCCCAGGGGTAGTATTTGCCCTTTGACTTTTCCAAGGTCATCCAAGGTCACCAGAGGTCAAAAACAGTATTTTGCCAATAACTTTTGACCTAATTGACCTAGAACAGTGAAACAAACACCATCGTGTTTGTCTTGTCACTGGCTTTCATTTGATATACGGCAAGGTCACTTTTTGACCTTTCGTGACCTCAGGTCATATTAGGTCACGAGGTGACCTCTGGCGGTCAAACCACTGGCGGGAGGTCTTTACGTTCCACATAGCGGAAAAAGTACTGGCAATTTGCTATCAAATGTACTTTACCAGGCCTCAATAGCTCTAATGACATAAGAGTTATGCCCAGTTTGCTTAATCATTGCATATTTGAGTGAAAATAGCCGATCTTGACCTAATTTGACCTCTGGAGGTCAAACCATTGACCTGAGCACTAAAACATGCTAAGTAATTTCTTACTGAATTCATGCGAGCTTTCTATTGCACTTTGCAGATTTGCGCTAACGCTCATATTTTCGGAGTTAGAGGGGGGCCATCGATGGCCCCCCCGGTGGGGCGAAGGTGGCGCCGGACCCCGGTGGGGCGCGGGTTAATGGTTTGGCGACACTAGCGAACCGAGTGGGGGGAGTAGGTACTAATGTGTGCCCTTTTGCTAAGCTGGACAGGGGCTGTCTTCAGAGGTCCAAAAATGTTTCAAACAACTTTAAAAGAAGATGGTAAAGGTTGGATTATTACTTTTTGCTGTATTGTACTACACTGACCGTCAGTTGGTCTCCATGCGGCCCTGCGCGGTGCGACTGGAACCAGGGTGACGCAACCTTTTAGGGCCTTTTATCTTTTAAATCAACCTTTTATCTTTTAGGGCCTTGGACGCAACTGTTTTGAGTTGGACTATAAAACCAATGGGAGGAATGCGTGTTTTGACTATGAAACCGATGGAAAGAATACTTGCTGTCATCAACCATAGATTCTAACAGACTGAAGTCTAATATCAGGCGTTATATTTGGTGTTAGCATGGTTCTAATATTAATACCGCCTCACCTAATTTCACTAAAACGCGAACAAGATACTACAGTTGGGCCTGCTCGAGGCGCTGCCGACTCGGTTGGCAATCACCACAGTGTGGTTATTCTAGACCGTGATCTATTCCGAATTTCAAATGTTCTAACCAGTGGCAGATCAGGATTTCATTTGCAGGGAGGGGCTAGGGGCTCGAACCTCCCCTGCCATTGCCTCGGAACAGCCTACGGTTGTGCATTTACTATAGGTACTCATGACATTTTGAGGGAGGGGCTTGAGCCCCTTAGCCCCCTTGTATCCGTCACTTTCAGCGGCTGGCTGCAGATCTCTTCCAACTCCTCGTCGCTGAGGCCAGTTGTAAGAGTGATGAGTGATAAGCTCATGCTCCCAGTCAAACAGCTCAGTGATGCTGTTGGCCGCGCAGTTTATGACTGGCAGCATGCAAGGCCGGAATTTTGCATTCGGTTTTCGGCGGTACTCTTGTATGGGCAGCATAGCTGATTGCGCACTGTCTCCTGGTAAGCAGCCATCGCCAGCAGTACCGGCTCCGGGTGTGCACGAAAGGCGTTGAGCTGTAGGTACAACTGGCCTGGTGATATCCTGCAGCTGGCGCGGTAGGGCTCGGACCAGCTGTAGGCTGTATGCGAGGTTCGTGGGTGCTTCATCACAGCAGCTGAGGCTTCGAACTCGAGGCCAAATCGGGACACAGCCCAATCACGAACTTCACGATCTAACGGAGTTTGTTAGTGAAACTGGCCATGCACAAACGCAGCATTCTTGAAGCCAATATTAACTACCTGCGTAAAAGGAGTGGCGATGGAAGATGAAGGCAATGTGTTTATTATATATAACTTACTACCTCTCTATTCATAGGAGGCAGTCTTACGGGCAATGAGGCCGGGAACCCCGAAGGGAAATGTATACGTTACTTTTCAAGGGCATATTAAACGGTAACAGAAACTGGAAAAGAAAGGGTACAATGGTTAAGAATATGGAGTGGAAACATGAATAATGTTTCCACCAGATACCATGAAAGGGGACTAGAAGAGAATGGCTTTGAGGAGAGTTAGATAGTAACTTCCTGAATAAGTCCAAATAATCATTGTATGAGACGTTCAAGTCAAAGTAGTGAAATCATATTATGTTCGATCCCAAAATTTCAAGCATAGCGTTGCAAGGGCTGTAACATCAATATTCTGAGCCAGATACTAAGTCTTGTCTCCGCCGGTTTCACTCAATAAGATGTTTCAATTTGCGTCCTCATTGAGGCATACAGTTGAAAGTAGGTAAAATCATTTCATTTTCAACTGTAAAAATGCCGAGACCACGATTCAATGATACTCACACATAAATATCTGATCCAAGTAGACCAGGCTCAGATCTCAGTAATTTCTCTGAATAGGATGCAGCTTGCCCGATCCTCACATACGCCTACCTGGATGAGAGCTGGTGGCACCTCTCGACCTGTGCAAGTGGTGTGCCATTAGCCCAAGCAATGGCTTTAACAAAGACGTGAAATGCAAGGTATCGCTGCATTTTCTACCACTCAGTGAGAACAATATTTGGCTAAAAATATGCCGAGACGGGGTCTACCGACGTTTGAATTGGAATAAGCCTGGTCGTATTTTAGTGCGCTAGTAAGAATCCAAAACGTGTGCAATCCAGGAACATGAAGAATCGACATTTCTCCTTCAAAAAAAGTCCATCATCACCCAAACCACTCCCATTTGTTGTCTCTGTTTCAGTGAAAAAGCGATACTATCGGTGCTCCGTCTCCCGGCAGATATTCGAGAGGGCCGTGGCGCATAGGCCCTCTCGAAATAGGCAAAAGAAATATAGACCAAAATTTGACTTCAATCGAATCTTATATTCATATGCTCACTTAACCATATGCTAAGAATGTTTTAGGTACCAATATAAGACCAGTGACGATTAAAACGAGTAAAATAGAGAATAACGTCGCTAGTCACTCTGGCCGCCACCAGGTGCGCCAGTATCGCCGTTGTTACACGCGCATTGACGGGGGTCTGAGCCACCTTCGCTTTGACGGGCGTCTGAGCCACCTTCACTTTGACGGGGGCCCCTAAGATCTTGAAAACCACACCAGATAGCAAAAAACGGTAAACGGCGTTGGGTAGCCCATCCACTTTTCTCTCGAAAATGTTCGGAACATTTTTGTCAGGTCACAGTTGAGGTCACTAGAGGTCAATACATACCGTCATACCTAGGGATAACATGGAAAATAAATTTTTGATCATTACACCCGAAAAAGTAAAGATAGAGCAAAACAATTTGAACCCTTCGAATCCTTGCAGCAAGCGGAATCGAATGATATATAATATGACCTTGATAAGTCAAATATGAGATTTGACCTTATCTGAGGTCAGGTCAAGGTCAAATTACATAAAATGCATATCATTAGAACTGCAAGGACACGGCAAACCTAATGAAGTTACAATAAAGGCTCTATCACCATTTATTAAAGGGAATGAGGCACCTTGGTCGAACCCTGGAATTTAGTGTAATTAGGCGTACTTTTAGCAAAAAATAATGAGACCACTCATGATTTCTCTGAAAAATGTATAATAAGCTCAATATTTGGTTTTTAAAAATACTCCTCTAGAAAAAGAAATAAATATCAGCCTGTGGATGATGTCACGATCTGGCAACCACTACCATACTTGAAACGCTTCAAGGGCTTCGATTGGCTGATGCTCATCGTGATGTCAGCATATGTCGTCACACCAGTAGCTCACAACAATGGCCGCCGGCGAAGGGGGCTGAGGGGGCTGGTGTCAGGTAGGTTTTAGCTGTTTTCTACGGAAATATCGAGTTCCAAGACAAATTTTTTTCTGAACAGTTCTAACACTATTCCTCACGATGCTGTTGATGCACTACTACTCCAATATTGTTTGAGCCGACATCTGAAGAATCGTGTGTTCAACAATTGCAGAATCAGGAATTCAAGAATCGGCAGAATCGCATGCCTGTTGATATTTGTTTTACCCTAAGTGCATGTTGTAATGTGTATCGCCCATGTATATGTGTGGAAATATATGTATGGATATAAATGAAATATGGAGTACCGGTTTTTCCGACCTGCTTTACAACTTGGCTATCTCAGTTAAAATCATGTTGTTAAGGTGCCACATTCCCTTTAATAAGTTATTCAGTTAAAACAATTTTTCCCATGTCTTTCCAATGGAGAGGTCATGGCTCGTACCTGACCTTAGTTCATCGATATCGAAAAAACCGGAACAAGTTTTAGAGAACTTGGTGGGACCATTGTGTGATATAAGTTTCAATTGGATAAGTTCATCTTACCTTCAAGACTTGTATTATCATAGGAGAAGGGGCGACATGATTAGGGTCTACCAGATCTTACGGGGCTCCATGGATCTAGATGCCGCAGTGTTCTTCAACCGGGACAACCGTTCAAGAACAAGGGGTTATACATGCAAATTGGTAAAACCCTGTGCAGTTTCCCAAGTGCGACGAAATGCTTTTGCGGTTAGAGTGATAAACGATTGGAATGCTCTACCCGAATACGTGGTTCAAGCCCCCTCTTCAAGCACATTTAAATCCAGGCTCGACATGCATTGGGCCAGCCTGATGTACACGATTCCGGCTACCGATTAAGACAGGAGCTTGTACAGTGGAAATGGTAGCACTGGGACACGGCAGGGACCAAGCTGCAGACCTATTGGCTACCCCTGCTCTTCAAAGCGTGACACCCAGCTGGTTTACGGGTGTGAGGTTTCTGATTTTGATTGTGAGTGTGCCCTTTAGAGAGTGGGAAATGGGCTGTTTATGTGAGTGTGTGTGCGTGTGTGTGTCTGTCTGGCTGTATGGTGTTTTTCCCAGACATCCTTTCAGGTTCTTGTAGGCAATGTCACGTCCTATGTTCTGAGACCATCTAGATCAGACTCAACAGGCTATGCCTCCTAACGCCTGTTTCCGCAACTAACTAACTTATGCTATCTTTAAAAATATTGAGGTCAGGTCACTTAACCTGTACTTGTGACCTGACCTGAGATGCTCTAACCTCAAAATTTTGACAAAAGTTGTAAAAATAATCAGGGAAAAGGTATTCCAAATATGGCAGCGCTACGCACTACCGTTTGTACGCTACCTTGAAAAAACCAGAGGGGGCGGGTACCGCCCGCCCCTCAATGCGCACGTTAAGAGATAGGCTGAAATTATTCGGCTCTGCGCTGGATGGGTTTTACAATTTCATGGAAATGAAGGTTATTATCGTTTTTTGTGTTCAGGGCAAAATAAAACCATAGGAGCAGTTTGTCTGACACAATTGCCTGGAATATGACATAGCCTAATATCCAGTCTCCTTTTTCTTGAGAGACAGTCCGATCATATATCCGTGTCTGTAGTAGAGTGATGGGATTTCCAGTTCCCTAAACCGCTCCCTATTTGACAAGTGCCAACTAGGTCTTATCAGGTTACTTACCCGTCGCTGGACGTTCTCGATCATTAACGACAACAACAAAAAATAAAAGTGTGCGCCATTGCTGTCTTTGGAGAAAAATCCAACCGCGGAGAAGCGCAAGCTTTAGTAGCCTAAAGGTAAGAAAGTCCACTAACCACGTGATAAATTCTAAAATATTAGCTTTATTTTTTTACTAAACTTGATTATGTTCCGATTTGTCTTCAACACGCCATATGCAGCTGCTGTAATAAAGTTTTGCCTATTACAAGCAAATATTGTTATTGGCATAGAAAATTTTGACCTCTGATTTGCTTAAAATTGTACAAAGCCATTTCAGCACAAATCAAAGAAGACATTTTTTGCTACTCGCTTTGCCAGCTCACAGACCTTTTGCCTCTATATTTGAAAATTCATGAATTAGCGCCATTAGCGTTATTGTTTGTGGTGTCGGGGAGGAAAGGAGGAGATAGCACTACTGGCTTGATTGTTTTTGGGGAACTGCCTAGGTATGTTGTAAAACAGTAATTGGGGCGCACCTACATATAACCGTCCAACTGCAAAAAACGTGTAAAATCACAAAAAGGTGGTTCATACTTAACTGTAGAGTGTTCCTTCATGTTTTAGCTATGAAATAAGACAGAAATCAAAGTATAACACGCACTTCCACAACCGTAGTCAAAATGTAAGCAATTACCACCGCATTGATACGTCCACACTCTCCGAACCAATAATTCAAAAGAAAGTTGCATGATGTTAGGTGTAGAAAATATGGGTAGAGATTAATAAAAGAAATTAACTAGTTTGAACCACACCTAACCTTACCTTACCTTACCTTACCTAACCTAACCTAACCATGTGTCGATTTAGCGAGCCGGCCTTAGCGGCAGGGGCGCAGCCAGGGGGCACGTGCCCCCATCGGTACCGGGGTGCCCTTTTGATTGCCAGGTGGTGTGCCCTCTGGGCTGTGCCGCTCGAAATTTAGTGCCCTACGTCGTTGAGCCTAGATGGAACTAGAATGCATTTAGTGGTTTAAACTATTGTTTGACAATTAAGCGCCTTTTTGGTCAGCTAGGGCATTCTGTCGCCTTTCCAAGCACCCAGAAAGAGTATAGGCATGTAATCCGGTTCCAGATAATGCCTCATCGTTGTCAATAATTGTATGGGCAGAGCTAATCTGGTGCCCCTTGAGCTCATCTGGTGCCCCCTGAGTGCTGGTCTTGAACCCTGGAGCTGATCATGTGCCCTCTGAGCTGATCTGATGCCCTCGTAGTCAATCTGGTGCCCCCCCTGAGAAAATAATTGTGCCTACTGAATCTATATAATGTTCTCTGAGTTAGTCTGATGCCTCCGAGCTTGCCTGGTGCCCTATTAGCTGTTTTAGTGCCCCTTGAGCTGATCCGGGCCCCTGAACTTATTTAATGCCTCCCGTGGTTTATCTACTGTCCAGGGCCGCAGCCAGGGGGCACAGGGGGCACATGCTCCCATCAGTGCCGGGTGCCCTTTTGATTGCCAGGTGGTGTACCCCCTTTGGGCCGTGCCGCTCGAAATTTAGTACCCTACACCGTTGAACCTAGATGCAACTAGGCCGCATATAGCGATTTCAACTATTGTTTGACAATTAAGTGCCTTTTTGGTCACCTAAAACATTCTGTCGCCTTTCCAAGCATCCGGGAAGAGTATAGGCAAATAATCTGTTTCCAGATAATGCCTCATCGTCGCCAATAATTGTACGGGTGGAGCTTATCTGGTGCCCCCTAGAGGTGATCATGTGCCTTCTGAGCTGATCTGATGCCCTCGTAGTCAATTTGGTGCCCCCTCCCTGAATAAATAATTGTGCCCTCTGAACCTATATAATGCTCTCTAAGTTAGTCTGATGCCTCCGAGCTTGCCTGCTGCCCTATTAGCTGTTTTAGTGCCCCTTGAGCTGATCCGGGCCCCCTGAACTTATTTAATGCCTCCCGGAGTTTATCTACTGTCCAGGGGGGCACAGGGGGCATGTGCACCCATCGGTGCCGGGTGCCCTTTTGATTGCCAGGTGGTGTACCCTCTTTGGGCCGTGCCGCTCGAAATTTAGTGCCCTGCGCCTTTGAACCTAGATGTAACTAGACTGCATTTAGCAATTTCAACTATTGTTTGACAACTAAGTGCCTTTTTGGTCAGCTAGGGCATTCTGTCGCCTTTCCAAGCACCCGGGAAGAGCATAGGCACGTAATCTGTTTACAGATAATGCCTCATCGTCGCCAATAATCGTACGGGCGGAGCTCATCTGGTGCCCCCTGGAGTGTGATCATGTGCCCTCTGAGCTGATCTGGTGCCCTCGTAGTCAATCTGGTGCCCTCCTGAGAAAATAAGTGTGCCTTCTGAGCCTATAAAATACTCTCTGAGTTAGTTTGATGCCTCAGAGCCTGCCTGGTGTCCTTTTAGCTGTTTTAGTGCCCCTTGAGCTGATCCGGGCCCCCTGGGCTTATTTAATGTCTCCCGGAGTTGATCTACTGTCCAGGGGTGCAGCCAGGAAGGCACAGGGGGCACATGCCCCCATCACTGCCGGGATGCCCTTTTGATTGCCAGGTGGTGTACCCAATTTGGGCCGTGCCGCTCGAAATTTAGTGCCCTAGCCGGTGAACCTAGATGTAACTGGACCGCATGTAGCGATTGAAACTATTGTTGGACAACTTAATACCTTTCTCGGTCAGCTAGGGCATTCTATCGCCTTTCCAAGCACCCGGGAAGAGTATGGGCACCTACTATGTGTCCACCTAATGCCTCATCGTCGCCAATAATCGTGCGGGTGAAGCCAGTCTGGTGCTCCTTGGGCTCATCTCGTGGCCTCTCAGCTGGTCTTGGCCCCTTGAGCTGATTACTTTCCCTCTAAGCTGATCTGGTGCCCCTGAGTCAATCGAGTGCCCCACTGAGCAAATAATTGTGCCTCCTGAACCTATATAATGCTCTTTGAGTTAGTCTAATGCTTCCGAGCTTGTTTGGTGCCCTAATAGCTGATTTAGTGCCCCTTGAGCTGATTCGGGGCCCCGAACTGATCTCATGCCTCCCCAAGTTGATTCTGTCTCCTAAGTCAATATGGTGCCTCTTCAGGTGATTAGGTGCCCCCTAAACTGATTATTGATGTCTCCTTAGATGGTCTGGTCCCCCCCCTGAGCTGGTTTGGTGGGCCCTGAGCCCACCTTGTGTCCTCTGAGCTGTTATGTTGCTCCCTGAGATGATTTAGGCTCCTGCCATAGTCTGGGGGCTGGAAGCTGATCTGGACCCCGAGCGGATCGATCTGGTGCCACCTGAGCTGCACTAATGCCCCTTAGACGATCTGGTGCCTCCTGAGCCCATCTGATGCCCCCCTGAGTAATCTGGTGCCCTTTAAGCTGATCTGGGCCTCCTTACGTGATTTCATGAGCAGATCTAAAGCCCTGAGCTGAGCTGGGCCCACAGAGGCTGATGAGGGCACCTGAGATGGTATGGGGCTCCTGAGATGATTGAGCGCCTCCTGACTTGATCTGGTATTCCCGAGCTGGTCGGGGACCACTGGTCTGATTGTTTGTCCCCGGAGCTGATCTGGTGCCCTATGGGCATCTGGTGTCCCCTGAGCAGCTCTGGGGCTTTTGAACTGATTGGGCCCCGAGCTGGTGAGGGATCCCTGAGCTGATTTAGTGCCCCTGACTTGAACATGCCCTGGTGCACCCTGAGCAGATATACTGCCTCCCGAACTCAACTAATGCCCCCTGAGTCGATCTGGTGCCTGCTGAGTCATCAGTATGTCTCCTGAGCCTCCTTATCTTATTCCCTCTGAGTTAGTCTGGTGCCCCATGGCTAATATGGTGCCCTTTAAGCTGACCCGGGCCTCCTGGGTTAATTACGTGATTTCCTGAGCAGCTCCCAGGCCCTGAGCTGAGCTGGGCCCACAGGGGTTGGTGAGGGCCCCTGAGAGGGTATGGGGCTCCTGAGCTGATTAAGTGCCTCCTGACTTGATCTGGTATTCCCGAGCTGATCTGGGCCCCGAGCTGGTCGGGGACCACTGATCTGATTGTTTGTCCCCTAGGCTGATCTAGTGCCCTATGGGCCGATCTGGTGTCCCCTGAGCAGCGCTGGGGCTTTTGAACTGCTTGGGCCCCGAGCTGGTGAGGGATTCCTGAGCTGAATTAGTGCCCCTGACTTGATCTTGCCCCCGACCTGATTTGAGGCCCCTGAACTGATCTGGGGCCCCAAGAGCTGATCTGGGGCCCAAGAGCGGATCTATGTTCTGAGGGTACCCTGAGCTGGTCTGGGCGCTGAGCTTGTGAGAGCCCCTTAAGTTGGCTTGAGGCCCCCTGAAGTGATCTGGTGCCTTAAACTGTTCTGGGGCTTCTTGAACTGGTTTAAGGCCCTATGAGCCTATCTGTGGCCCATTGAGCTAGTCTAGTCCCTGGGTGAAGCATGAGCTGCTCTGTGGCCCTGATCTACATCAGGGGCCCCTGAGGTGATCTTAAATAGATAGATAATAAGAACACAAGGCCAACTCCCATCATCTTGGGGCGGGGTCACTGAGCTAGTCTATTCCCTGGGGGCACAACTGGGAGGATGGGGGAAGTTGCTCTGGAGGCCTCTGATTTACGTTTGGGGGCCCCAGAGCTGGTCTTGAATAGATGGGGAATAAGAACACAATGGAAACTCCCCTTGTAAAACGGAGCTAACGAGGAATGAGGAATCTCTAAAACGGCTTGTGATACCTAGGCACCCCTGGTTATATAAATTGCTTATTATACTGGTGGATTCTGGGTTAGGGATGATAAAAAGGCATGTGCCCCTGAGCTCAGAGCACAGTCCCCTAAACCAGTATTTCTACTAATTAATTTAAATGAAGAACTAGTTTTTCACAATTTTCAGGCCTGTCACACCATCCACACCAAACCACCAGCTCATCTACCTTTTTCTTTACTGTAACTGGGACCAATCCTTGAAAATATGGAACTTTATAAACGAGTTAAAAAGATATTTCACACACTATTCCGGCAGCAAAAAAGGTATTCGTCCAATGTCACTATGCCACTCCCCCTCCCACAGCCATTGTGGGAGCCGCGGAACTTAATCCACGTTCAACCAGGGCTCACTCGTCACGACAAAACCAGTGGGCATAACAAAAAAATTTTCGACTCCAATATGCCTTAACCTGCATATTGTAACAGATAGCACATGCTCCGCTGATGTTAAGTACTTGCATGAGTTGGCTGTCCTTAAATCTATCCAAAAAGTAGTGTTTTGGCTACTTCCATGGCATTTTGGTGATATTTTGTTCCTTTTTTCGGTTATAATCGAGTTTTCCTTCTCCGTCAATGATTTCTTTGCATTCTTATTGAACCAAAGATGCCCAAAAAATGATATAAACAAAAGTATAGTAAGTTTTTAAGGTTACGTTAAAAGGTGCCCTTTTTCCCCGGGGTGCCCCTCAAAGTTGGTGTGCCCCCCCATACGAAAGCTCTGGCTGCGCCCCTGCTTAGCGGTGCCTTACCTCTGGTACAAAGGTACCAATTGTCAGTCAGCTGATGGTTTCCATAAGCTGACTGACGATCAGCTGCCATTGTCTTCATTAATTCCGGTGTTTTGTTTATTTACTGCGATGGACAGCGCATGATTACAACGTTCAGGTTAAGTAAGTGTTGAAAATTGGGTTTAAGTGGGAGTGGAGCTACGGGGCCTCACTTAATGGAAAGAGGGTGTCTTGCTGATTCTGAAAACGTATAATTTCTATAGAAAATATTTCAGGAAAGTGGACGTTTTATTTAACGTTAGCCTTAATTGGTATTCTCAGTTTGGTTCATGGCTTTGGTGAAATTAATTATTGAAAGTTTTGATACTATGCAAAGCCAAAGGTTGTATTTATCATACGACCGGTTTCGGAGCCATCTCGGTCCCTTTATCAAGTAACAAAAACAAGATATAATGTCACACACCACACTCCATAGCTCCATATAATATCACCACTCCACTCCACACACACACAGTACATATTTCGGTAAACTCTGTCGAGTTGTCTTTGTGATGCTGCTAGCTGCTCAAATATAAAACATAGGGTGTGAGTGCTTTCTTCCTTGATCTTCATTTTTGCTTGAGAAAGACGAGCCAGCCTTGATACACCACATATTTGCCTGTATTCGATTTAGTTTTTCTCATGTTGTTGTTTGTATGGATGGCTTCTTTAATTCGGAGTTGTTTTGTTCTGGATTCGAAAGTGATTACTTCTGTGTTCCAATTTATAAGTATGTCCTGTTTCAAATGAGTGTTCGGCGGTGGCTTCGGGTTGTCTGTCAGTTAAGGTCATCTCCTCAGGGCTTTTAGTGATTTTTTGTGTTCAGCTGACCTAATTTCCATGTGTGACCGTGATCAACCGGGGGGGGGGAAGGGGGCACGACCAGTGAGTCTCTCTCCCTCTTTCTCTCCTCTCTCTCCCTCTTTCTCTCCTCTCTCTCCTCTCTCTCTCTCCCTCTCCTCTCTCTCCCTCTTTCTCCCTCTCTCTCTCCTCTCTCTCCCTCTCTCTCTCTCCTCTCTCTCCCTCTTTCTCTCCTCTCTCTCCCTCTTTCTCTCCTCTCTCTCCCTCTTTCTCTCCTCTCTCTCCCTCTTTCTCTCCTCTCTCTCCCTCTTTCTCTCCTCTCTCTCCCTCTTTCTCTCTCTCTCTCTCCTCTCTTTCTCTCCTCTCTCTCCCTCTTTCTCTCCTCTCTCTCTCTCTCTCTCTCTCTCTCTCTCTCTCTCTCTCTCTCTCTCTCTCTCTCTCTCTCTCTCTCTCTCTCTCTCTCTCTCTCTCTCTCTCTCTCTCTCTCTCTCTCTCTCTCTCTCTCTCTCTCTCTCTCTCTCTCTCTCTCTCTCTCTCTCTCTCTCTCTCTCTCTCTCTCTCTCTCTCTCTCTCTCTCTCTCTCTCTCTCTCTCTCTCTCTCTCTCTCTCTCTCTCTCTCTCTCTCTCTCTCTCTCTCTCTCTCTCTCTCTCTCTCTCTCTCTCTCTCTCTCTCTCTCTCTCTCTCTCTCTCTCTCTCTCTCTCTCTCTCTCTCTCTCTCTCTCTCTCTCTCTCTCTCTCTCTCTCTCTCTCTCTCTCTCTCTCTCTCTCTCTCTCTCTCTCTCTCTCTCTCTCTCTCTCTCTCTCTCTCTCTCTCTCTCTCTCTCTCTCTCTCTCTCTCTCTCTCTCTCTCTCTCTCTCTCTCTCTCTCTCTCTCTCTCTCTCTCTCTCTCTCTCTCTCTCTCTCTCTCTCTCTCTCTCTCTCTCTCTCTCTCTCTCTCTCTCTCTCTCTCTCTCTCTCTCTCTCTCTGTCTCTCTCTGTCTCTCTCTGTCTCTCTCTGTCTCTGTCTCTGTCTCTGTCTCTGTCTCTCTCTCTCTCTCTGTCTCTCTCTCTCTCTCTCTCTCTCTCTCTCTCTCTCTCTCAGTTTTGAACGGAGTAGGTTCTAGTAGTAGTAGTAGTAGTAGTAGATTCCCTCCAGCCTCCTTACGGAGGTGTAGCCGTCCGGCTCTGGAGGGACCTGGCAGCCCCTCGCCACGGCCGCCACGTAGTCGTCGCCACGCATCTCCTCCAGACTCAGGTAGATGGTTCCGGTGAGGCGATGGCGCGTTGCCATCAGGGCCGGACACCTCCCCAGGATGTGAGCCGGGGTATCCGGCTCCTCCCGGCAGAGTCGGCACCAGCTGGCCCGGCAGCGAGCATCGCCGCACTGGGCGCACTGCCGGGAGGGGTTGCCCCCTATCCGGTGGAGGTAGGCTGTCGAGCCGGACCAGTGGCCGGCTCGGAGTTGGTGGACTTCGACGGCCGTCCCCCTCTCGACGTGGGTCAAGGGCAGCGGGACCCGCTCGCCCATCAGCTGACGGTACCAGCCTGGGGGGCGGTCGCGGGCGACCCGGGAGCGGGCCGCTCTCGCCGCCGCTCGGTGGACCGTTCTCACGTCGATCGGGACGTGTTCCTGTGGGAGTCGAGAGGCCTCCTTGGCGAGTTGATCGGCTCTCTCGTTGCCTCGGATGTCGCAGTGAGACGGCACCCATTGCAGGTGGATGCGACGGCCGTCGGATGAGATGTCCAGCAGGGACTTCCAGATCGCCGCCCCGAGGGGTGACGTCTGGGCTGGGGGTCCCTGACGGAGGGTGGCTAGTGCCGCCTGCGAGTCGGTGCAGACGACAATGGGGTCTTCCACGTGCGTCGGGTGTTCCTGAACGTGTCTGAGGGCCGCGTGCAGGGCTACGAGCTCCGCGCGGTAGCTCGAGCACAACGCTCCGGCGGGGACTCGCAGGTAGTGCTCCTCGGCGTCTGGCTCCTCGATGAAAACGCCGGCCCCGCCGTTCAGCACGCCGGAGTCCGCAGATCCGTCGGTCCAGATCCAGGTGGCGCATTGTGGGAGCGACGATAGGTGCAGGGTGGCGGCTTCTCTTCTCCGGTCCGGCGGTGACTCGGCCATGACCCCCTCCCCTACATCCAACCGGAAGGTCACCGTGCCAGGGCTCGTCCATGGAGGCAGGTGCCGGGGAGGACAGGCTCCACAGGGGACGCGACGCCCGCGGCCTGCCACGCCGCGAGGCCGACGTCCCTCCAGCCGGTGACTGTGGAGGGCCTTGCTGGGGCTCTGGCGTCTGCCACGACTCGGAGAGGGTCGGATGGCGGGAGGGCTCGGGCCTTCGCCAGGAACCGCGCTGCCAGCGTGGTGCGGCGCGCCGATACCTGGACCAAGCCGGCCTCCGCCATAACGGCGTGAGTTGGGGTGGAGATGGGGCAGCCGGTGATGATACGGGCGGCCGCTCGCATCTCCCTCTCCAGGACCTCGACGTGTGAGGGGGCGTCGCCGGTAGCCAGGCAGCGGCCGCGTGCTCCAGGGCGCCGCGGACGTATCCGTTGGCCACCATCCTGAGCATCCTCTCGTCGAGGCCCCAGTCTCGTCCGATGAGAGTGCGGAGATGGGCGAGTCGGGGTCTGGTACGCGTCCTGAGGGTCTTGCAGTGGGTTCCGAAGTGGAGCAGGCGGTCCAGCGTTACACCCAGGAGCTTAAGGTGGTCGCCCGCGGCCACCGTCTTGCCGGCCACCTTGATGGCGCAGTCGGCGGCGTCACGTGACTATTGTGAAAGCACCAGTGCCTGGGTTTTTTCCCCCGCTACTAACATCTTGGAGCGCTGGGCCCATCGGACGAGGGCGTCAGCTGCCAGCTGGGCTCGGGACTTCGCTGAGGCTAAATCATTTCCCGCGCAGAGAGCAGCGGTGTCATCCGCGTACAGAAATGGGGTGACACCCGGGATCCGTCTGAGGTCAGCCGCGAGCGGGGCCGCCCATAACAGAAACAGGGTCGGAGACAGGACACTGCCCTGCGGCAGGCCTGCCCGGAACACCCGCTCGCGGCTCATCACGCCATTGACCTCAACCTTGGCTCGACGGTCCCGAAGGAACTGCCATGTCCAGCGCACCAGACACAACGGTACGCCCATCTCCAGTAGTCTGGACCTCAAAAGTCTATGGTCCACCGTGTCGTAAGCGCGCGCAAAGTCGAAGGCGAGAAGGACGAACTTCTGGGCCGTCGCACCGTCGGCCGCCCTCCCAGACCGCGACTTGGGGAGCTGCCACCCATCCTGAACTTGCTGGATCAGGCGCCCGATGGAGTCTTCCACTGCACGCCCCTCTCTGAAGCCGACCTGCTCGGCGGCGATAAGATCCCGCAGGGTGGCGGCGTACGATAAGCGGGAGAGCACCAGGCGCTCCATCAGCTTGGACAAGTGACTGGTCAGGGCGATGGGGCGGTAGCTGCCGACGTATCGCTTGTCCTTCCCAGCCTTCGGAACTGGGACAATCGTTGCGCGGCGCCATTCCCGAGGGACAGACCCCCCGCGCCATGAGGCGTTGAACAGCCTCAGCAGGTTCTCCCGGGCGACCGGCCCCAGGTGCTTGAGCATCTCGTTGGTGATGCCATCCGGGCCGCCGGCTTTCTTCAGCTTGAGTTGCTGGAGCTCACGGGTCAGCTCTTCCATCGTGAATTCCGAGCAGCAGGCAGACCTGGTCCCGCCGCACTCCTGGCACCGGCTGAAAGCAGGGCCGGACATCTTCTGTTTTGCCTCGCGGTCTTGTTTCGGGGCGCGCACTTGCCGCGAAACCCACGCGTAGGTCTGGCAGAAAGCCTCAGCCCTCTCGGAGTCCCTCGTCAGGAGGCGGCCGTCCACGATCATAGCCTGCCCATCCCGGTGTTCGTCGTCGGTGGCACCCTCCCATCTCTTCAGGGTCTTAGAGATCCTGCCGACGCTGCTGGGGTGGTTCAGCTCCTCTGAGACGAACTGCCGGAACCGGGACCGCGACACTCGACGTTCTACCTCTGCCGCGTGTCTCTTGGCCTGGATCCACCGTTGTTTGGATTCAGGGTCCTCCGCACAAACCCGTTCGCGCGCAGCCTTCCGTTCTCTCACGGCCTCCGCCAGCTCGGGGTCCAGGGCCCAGGGCTTTGGGTCCGCGCGGGCACCCCTGGGGATAAAGCGGGAGCTGGCCTGCTGAAGAACGGTGGTGAACCGGGTGCAGAGGTCCTGGGGGCAAGCTGACTCAGGCACCGCCTCGGACAAGGCAGCCTCACAGTGTCCCACCCAGTTAACCCAGTCGGCTTTCTGGAATTGCCACTTGGTCTTGCGGATTCGACGAGGGGCGGCAAAACCGTCACGGACGGTGAGTGTCATGGGGAGGTGATCACTTCCCAGGTCCGGTCCGACAGCCCAGTTAGTTCTGCGGGCGATACTGGCGCCGCAGACGGCCAGGTCAGGAGCGGTGCGACTCCCCGTGCGGTAGCTGGCGAAGGTGGCCTCCCCGGTATTCAGCACGGACCAGCCGGCACGGTCCAGCCAACCCGCCACGCGCTGGCCAACCTCATCCGCGGCGTCGCAGCTGTCGTCCCACATTGGGTGATGGGCGTTAAAGCCCCCGACGATGATGGTGTCGTCGTTGGTTGGGAGCTTTTCTGGGTCGAAATGGTCCTCTCGCAGATCATCGGCAGCTGCCCGGATAGGAGGACGGTAGATATTAAATATGTCCACCGGTCTGCTGCCAAAGATGCGAACCCCGCATACTTCGGTCGTGTCATCCATCGGAGCTAGCGGACGGTCATCCAGAGGTGCAAACTGGATGCCCGCACGGACGTAGATGGCGACGTCTCCTCCTCTGGCCCTTGCACCTGGTTGACGCCCTCGCGCCCGTCGCGTGACCACCGGGGGCTGGAACCCCGGGAGCCTCACAGCAGATTTGGGGAACTGGCCCTCTTGGACGGCTACCACGTCCGCCTGTGCCGAGGGAAGCCAGCGTTGGAGCTCAGGTACTTTGGATCTGAGACCCTCCGCGTTCCAACACACGATGTGCAGGAGACTTCGTGTCGCTCGGTTGCGTCGGTAGCGTCGGTTACGCGCTCTCCTCCTGCCGGACCCACCGGGCCTGTCTCGGCGGTCACTCCCCCGTCGGTGCGCGCGGGGGCGGGCGCTGCCTGGGGGCTAATCATCTAGCGGGCCGGTCCCGCGCAGCGAGCGCGGTCCCGGACCCGCAGAAGCAAGCCTCCCGGCGTGATAGGTGTGCAGTCGACTCGGAGACGCGCGACGACGAGAAGACGGCGGCAGCGGAGACCACCGCCAGGTGCCACTCCGGAGAGGGCACGAGTTGGAGCCCGTTTGGTGTCCCGGTGCTGGAGTCGGCCAGCATCGGGGGTCCGGCTGGACCCACACCTCCCACCACTTGAAGGCGGGCTCCACCGGGAGTAGGTCCTCGAAACCCAGGTCGACCGCACCTAGTTTATTGATTGGTTCAAGAGAAGAATGCTAAAACCGGCCTATATGCTTATGGCTTATGAAGCGAGAGTTTTAAGTGTACAAATATGTTGCTTTCCACACATTGTCATATTGTTCTCCTGGGGCCTAGCGGCGTTTGCCGGAGTCGCAGACTGAAGTATGTCTATGCATGGCGTACTGTTCAGTTAAAGGGAGTGTGGCACCTTGGTCGAAACCTGGAATTTAGTATAATTAGGCGTACTTTTAGTCAAAAATAATGAAACCACTCATGATTTCTCTGAAAAATGTACAATAAGCTAAATATTTGGTTTTTAAAAATACTCCTCTAGAAAAAGAAATAAATATCAGTCTGTGGATGATGTCACGATCTGGCAACCACTACCATACTTGAAACGCTTCAAGGGCTTCGATTGGCTGATGCTCATCGTGACGTCAGCATATGTCGTCACACCAGTAGCTCACAACAATGGCCGCCGGCGACGGGGGCTGAGGGGGGCTGGTGTCAGGTAGGTTTTAGCTTTTACTACGGAAATATCGAGTTCCAAGACAAATGAAATATGGAGTACCGGGTTTTCCGACCTGCTTTACAACTTGGCTATCTCAGTTAAAATCACGTTGTGAAGGCGCCACATTCCCTTTAAGTGACGTACCTCATGGGTCGGGTTTTGGCCTGATACTGTTTTAGATTTTTTATAAAATTACTGTCTGCAAGAACTCCAAAGCTGTTTTTCCCAATGAGTGGGGCACATCTGCCATCGAGGCTTTGACATCGACATTTGACATTTATCAACTGTACCACAAGCTGGTCGGAAGTCCGTAAGCTTCCATTTCACATCACTAAGTGCTCTGTCCGGCACATCGGTACCGGAAACGCTCACGTGTCGGGTACATCACGCTTGGGAAATCATTTCGAGAAGCAACTGCGAAGTGAGTCCTAGGAGTGTGGATCCACACCAATCTGAACTTCCGTGATCATGCTGCATCAGCTGCCTTCAAGCGGGATCGATTTATTTATTTATTTATTTCGACAGCCTACAAGACATTTCCAGGTTTCTCCACTCCGTGAGGGCTATTCCGAAACCATCGTCTCAATAACAACAGTCTCATAATAAGTTTAACACATTAGTTTCACCATTAATCATGTAAGCATAAATTCAACAACTGTTTTGCGCGGCTAACTGGAATTTCTTATGACTTGCCTAATGCGAAATTTGAACACATTGGTACTGACAATGTTAAGGTCATTGGGTATAACGTGCCGGTTAAATTTTGCCGAGGCTCGATATGTGAACTCCCGTTTTCCATGGTTGTTATTTGGGCGGTAATGTAACAGTTGCAATGATGTTGCAAGTCGACCCGGCGCAACCATTTAAAGGCAGAGGGAAACCCAGATCAAAGGACATCTTTCAAAGCTGATCAAGCCAAGAGATAGTAGCAAGAGTAGGCTATTCCGCAGCCTTCCGCCGTAGAAATTATTATCGATGCTGATTGGGGTGTTAGGGCGCGTCAGCTGCTTTGGCTATATGTGCCCGTAGAAATTATTATCGTTTGAGCCTGAAAGCTGTTCCAAGCTCCATCACAAACCCCGGGATATTTCTGCTAAATATCCCGGATCGAACGCAGGGCTGTGTGCGTGTGTGTAGCGCCGTAATGAGTAATACCGATTGTTATTATCGGTATCGCTCTCCCCATCTAGCACACCTGTTTGCCTAAACAGTTGGCTATCTGTCTGAGTCCAATTCAGCATCAAGAGGGAATTATTTCGACTCCCTATTGAGGCGTGGCTAAAACTGTTAAATAATTGTTCAGCAATCGTTAAATAAAATGGCATACAACTGTAGAAAGCATGAATCGGCGCCATGTTTTGGTCAGATCGATCAATTGATCACCATTATACAGTTCACTAAATTGCATTCCGCAATTACATGTTAATCGTCATGGACCGCCCCGATAACTGGCCATTATTTCCGTCGGATTTTCGACACACATACTTAAAGGATGTGCGATGCCGTGCGTCATATTTTCATGTGTATGACCGTGATTGACTGTTCTGTGTTGTGGTGGAGAGAAAATAAGGAAATTTAAGCCATTATCAGTACGAATTATTTGCGACAAAGCAGTTTAGGCACATTTTACCTGCTTTTATGGCTCATCTGTCATGTATTGTAAATCTACAATGTAGATTTTGTATTTCTGTAGTGACAGTCATATTTTTGGAATGAATCTTTTACACTGACACTGCGTCTTCTCTTACAGGGCTCATTCGATGACAGTTTGGGAATAATCTCAAGGCCGCAGATAGTATCTTGCCCCGCCATGGCGAGAGCACGTGCAAGGGACCGGGCGGGCGGGCGTGGTCGCGGGCGCGGCCGTGGGGTCCACGTTGTAAGAGCCCCGACAAATGAACCGGAGCCGGACGACTCGGACTGTATGATTTTGACGCCTGATGAATATGTGGCTGCCCTCCGTCGTCCAGGGGGAAACGTTTCTCGGACCACGTCTGGAGACGTCAGTATCCGTCCTTCAAGAGCTGGGACATCTTTGTTGAATGAGACCCCTCGGAGAGTTTCGGATAGTGTTGCGTCAGCCATTCAAACAGTGTCTGCACCATGCAGCAGTGTGGCGTCCACCAGCGGTGCGACCTCCGCGGGCCAAGTCGCCTCGGACGCTGCCAAAGCTGAGGCAGCCAGTGGTGCAGTGTTGGCGGAATGTGGCACATCGCAAAGCCAGAATCTTGCTTCGGGTGGGGGATCACCCGCTGCAGCCGGCACCAGCGTATCTCCTCCCAGTGTCGCAACAACTCCTCGCACCGTGACTGTGCGAGTAGGAGACAAGGATGGCGCAGTTGCTTCAAGCTTTCATGTGGTTGTCACTCCGGAGGGAACACGCGTGGTGTCCTTACCCGAAACTTCTGTGGAGAAATCATCCGCCGGGCCTTCTGTGCAGTCCAGTGCTTTAGGTAGCCCGGTTACTGCGGCCTGTAAATCCAGGAAAGTGCGGAGGCCCAACGGCACCCCGACCGCACACCCGGCTAAGCACGCCCATCCCACAAGAACACACACACCGACAGCTCCGGCCAAAAATATGGGTGGTCGTTCCTCATTTAAAGGTAGAGGAGGCTCAAGCTCTAAGCTCCGAGGTAGGACGCGACCCCACACACAGAGAGGCGCCATAGCTCGTGCGAACGGGGCTCCTCAGTCACGCCAACCGAAGGCAGACTGCTCCAACCATGCGGGATCCTCGGCATCAACATCAACTGCATCGGGTAGTTTCGCACAGGAGATTCGCAGCATGCTCTCCAGGTTTCTGCCTCCACTTCTGGCCAAAAGCCGGGATTCCTCACGGCCTACGGTCGAGGATGTAGACATGGACGAGGAGGCGGAAGAAAGACGTGCGCTGGCTGAACAGTGCTCTGTCACTGTCGACGGTGAAGATGATGATGACGCCGATTTCAAGGACGTGAAGGACGTAAAACGCAACAAAGCAGACCAGTTGAGCAGAGAGGCTGGTGGAGGGGCTGGTGGTGGTGTGGGTGCCGGACTGGATGGTTTCGGCAGCACCTGCTTGGGCTGGATGCGCTGCACCGCTGTTGGCTTGCATTATCATGCAGGGCAGCTAACATCCGGCCAACTAGTGAACCTGGTCCGTGAGAGGAATAATGCGTATGACCCCGCTGTCATCCGTGTCATGAACCTGGAGGGCGAGCCCGTGGGAGCGCTTCAGAGAGACGTGGCGCTGGTGTTGGCGCCGTTGTTGGACGCTGGAAAAGTCCGACTGCAGGCCACCTGTGAGGGTGGTCCCGGACGTGGTAGGTCTCACTCGGCCGATCTCCACGTGTCCGTGTATGGGAGGCCAGAGCAGCGCGCGGCCGTCACTAACCAGCTGCAGCGCGCTGGGTACCCTCTGGAGCAGCGCGGCGTTGCTGAGTACCAGCCGGAAAACGACGACTCGGACGAAGGTGACGAGGCGATGCAGGCGGCGCGGACTCTGGTGTCTCGGCTGGAGCCGCGCCAGGCGGTGATGGAGAGGTGGCAGCAGCTGCAGGCTGATCTGCCACGCATGGAGCCCGCCGCGGCGGTCGGCTCCCCGCTTTACCCCCACCAAAAGCAGGCGCTGGGCTGGATGGTGGCACGGGAGAAAGGGGAGAAGCTACCTCCGCTGTGGCGCCGCTCCAGCCGCGGCCTGTATGTGCACCGAGCCACACGGACGGCGACATCCACGCGGCCGGCCGCCGTCTGCGGCGGTATCCTGGCAGACGACATGGGTCTTGGGAAGACACTTCAAATCATCGCGCTCATCTTGACCCACTTTCGCGATGACCGGCCGCTGGCTGTGCCTGTGCCGGGACGGCGCAGGACGCCGGCGCTGCAGTATAACGTCACAGCCCTGACCACGCTGCCCAAGCCCACACCGCGCCCGCCTGCCTCCGCTGTGAAGGTAGACTGGGAGGACTTTATGGCGCGCCTGAAGGCTGCAGCGAAGGCCAAACCCGCCCCTAAGATTAAATTCACCAATGATGGTGCATATGGGAAAGAAAATGTTGCCAATTGTGGCAATCCGCTCCGCATTGTCAGTGACGAGGAGGACGAAGACGAACCAGATCCGAAGCGTGCCAAGGTAGGCACGCCCCCTGTCGACACAGCCGGACCGCCCATCGAAGTGGATGACCTGCTTGACATGGATGACGGCATCGCTTCAGTGTCCGAACCAATTCCTGCTGCGAAGGTAAAGGACGAGGAGTACATTCCTTTTCCTCCGGTTTACTGTGACCTGGACGGGCGGACCGAGTCCGGCGATAAGCCTCGCACCACACTCATCGTCTGTCCTCTCTCTGTGCTCGACAACTGGGAGCAGCAGCTTGAGCAGCATGTGCACCGGAACGTCCACCTCCGGATCCGTAGCTTCCACGGAGCCAGCCGCTCGGTCAAGGATCTGAAAGATGCTGACGTCATCATCACAACGTACGGAACCCTGGCGCGTGAGTTCACCCGTGCTAACAGTCCGCTGTTCAATCTCCCTTTCCTCCGACTTGTGCTGGATGAGGCGCACAAGATTCGCAACCCTCGCACACTGCTGGCCAAGGCGGCTTGGGAGGTACGTGCCGAGCGTCGCTGGGCGCTGACGGGCACTCCAGTGCAGAACCGGCTGGTGGACCTGTGGTCGCTGCTTCGGTTCCTGCAGCTAGCGCCGTTCGAGGAGCGCCCCTTCTGGACTAAGGCGCTGGAGAAGCCGGCGACGCGCGGTGAGCCGCTGGCTGTGGCGCTGCTGCAGCAGCTGATGGGCGCCCTGGCGCTGCGTCGTCTCAAAGATCAGATGGTGGACGGCAAGCCCATCGTGGAGCTGCCGGCGCGCGATGTATATGTGCACCATGTAACACTGAGCCAGGACCAGCGCGGGCAGTACGACCTTATGGAGCGGGCCAGCGCGCTGGAGGTGCTGCGCTGCATCCGCGACGGGACGGTGATGCGGCGGCGCATGCATATCCTAGTGCTGCTTCTACGGCTCCGTCAGGTCTGCTGTCACCCGGCCTTAGTCCACACCCTGCTGGAGGAGCTACGTGCGCAAGACCACGAGCTGCGAGCAAACCAGCCCGGAGAGCAACCGCTCAGCCAGGAGGTAAGTGCGATTTATATCTCAACCTGCCGTTGCATACGCGTGATTATGTTGGCTGCGTCGCTTGTATTCGGTTTTCGCTACTGATGGATGTCTTTAATGTGCTCAACTTCCATAAACGGTGGGTGTATATTTTTAACATGATCTAATCATGAAGCTGTGATTCACTGTCCTGTTTGGTTTACGAAAATCTTCCTTGCCTGCAATAAGAATTACACTCATAAACAAATTAACACGCGCATTGACGGGGTCTGAGCCACCTTCGCCTTGACGGGGGGTGGGTACCCCTAAGATCTCGAGAACCGCGCTAGGTAGCGAAAAACGGTAAACGGTGTTGGATAGCCCATCCACTTCTCCATCGAAAATGTTTGAACCTTTTTTGTCAGGTCACATTTAAGGTCACTAGAGATTAAAACATGCCGCAATAGGGATAACATGTAAATGAAGTTTTTCGGCCATTACATCTGAACAAATCTTATTCAGTCTGAACAAGTCTGTCAAGTCTGAACAAGTCTTGTTCAGATGTAATGGCCGAAAAACTTCATTTACATGTTATCCCTATTACGGCATGTTTTAATCTCTAGTGACCTTAAATGTGACCTGACAAAAAAGGTTCAAATATTTTCGATGGAGAAGTGGATGGGCTATCCAACGCCGTTTACCGTTTTTCGCTACCTATATATATATATATATATATATATATATATATATATATATATATATATATATATATATATATATATATATATATGTAATATGATCTTGCTAGGTCAACTCAAGAATTTTACCTGACCTGAGGTCAGGTCAGGGTCAAATTGGGCAAAATGCATATCATTAGAACCGCAATTACGAGGCAAATCTAATACAGTTAAAATAAACTCTCTATCTCTATTCATTACTTAGTTATTCAGTTAAAACCATTTTTCCATGTGTTTCCAATGATATGTCATATCTCGTACCTGACCTTAGGTCATCGGTATAGAAAATACCGGAACATATTTTAGAGAACTCGGTGGGGCCATTATATGATATCGAGTTTCAATCGGATGAGTTTACCCTGTTCCGACTTGTGCTATCTTTTTTTGAGGTCAGGTCACTTGACCTGTACTGGTGACTTGACCTGAGATGACCTAACCTTAAGATTTTGACAGAAGTTGTTAAAATGATTAGGGAAAAGGTATGCCAGGTACGGCGGCGCTACGCGCTGCCGTTTTTATGTTGTCTCCGAAAAACCCGAGGGGGACGGGTACCCTCCCTCCCCGTCAATGCGCGTGTTAATGCAATTATGATAGTGCGGCGATGTCGTACGATACTCAAGTTCTGTCAGTGCGCCGGTGGCCTCAGCTGACGCAGTGTGCCGGCTGACAGGAGCGGACTCTCCTGGTGGAGTCGCTGCTGGAGCTGCTGCGCTCTGGCTCGGCTGAGGAGTGTCCTGTCTGCTTCGAACCTCTCAACCAGCCGACCATCACGGCATGCGGTCACGTGTTCTGTCGGCCATGCCTTGACCATGTGCTGGAGGAGACCGAGGCGGGTGGCGGGCTCTGTCCACTTTGCCGCGGGCCGCTGCGACGCAACCAGTTGGTGGAGGTGCCGGAGGAGGCGGCCTCCCAGGCTGGGGTCAAAGACGGGGCGAAGGGAGGCGAAGACCCTGATCTCATCTCCAGCGCTAAGGTGAGTTATCTCTGACGCGACCTTTGAAGGGAGCAAAATGTCGCGGGATTGAGCCAGTCCAGACGGAGGATTGGTCGCCCTGCCCTAGCCCCAAGGATCTGGGCTATTGTCAAATCTGTTTTATCGAGATGTTTTGCCAAATTGGTGAAAATCCTTGAAATCTAGAATGTGCGATATAGAATAAAACCTAGGATTACGATATGTTGGTATATTCTTAACAAAATAGATCATTTATAACACAATTTTCACTTAAATCTGACATAAAACCTCGACATGCTCGTCATCTTTTTTTCAGAATTTATTTACTAAATTTTTTAGCAGCGATCAGTACACATACCTTCAAACAATACATCGAAAATCCAATCATTACTCCTCAAGCCTACTTTCGACTGGCCTAACTCCAACTGGCCTAATTTCGAACAATGCATTGAATATCCAATCGTCATTCCTCAAGTTAGAAACCCACACTCACTACAACCCACACGTACACCAAGGTTACCCCGAAACGGTAATTGTGACAATGACTCCTTTACACTATGTACTCAACTGGGAAGGAGGACTACGAAGCCGAACAAAGGAGAGTCATCCATTACATCGGGCTGCGTATCTAAGTCCATTGTTACTACCGAGACATCTTGCCTATATAGGTACAACAACGGCACTTTACAAGTTTGCAAGACAATCGCCATAATTCATTTAACAATGTGCCAAAAGTCCATCCCGTGCTCCATGCCAAGATAAAGATATGATAAACAATCATTATTCCAGCCATTCAAACACGCCCCTTCCGTACGCCATATGTACGCTCGTTCAGTGTCAACCCGGCGCCAACACACATACATCTACAAGGTCTGCCGCGGCCTCGCTCGCCCGGGACAGTCGCCCTCTCACGGCGCAGCTCGGCGGTACAGGCGCGCGGGTGCCCGCTGTGTAGCACTGACTACATGCCTTACGCTGGGGAGCTGCCCGCTGAAGCTGTGACCTGCCCGCGTTCTGTTTGTGTTTGTGTGTGCGTTGAAAAAAAGGCTGTGCATACCGGCGCCCACATTATTATTGTATTTGCTGCAGTCTGGTGTTTATATGTTTCCACCTCATATCAAATTGTGTTTCTCTTCCCCTTACTTTTGACATGTATTTATCGGCTGCAATGTATTCGCTAAGATGCTGGCGGAAATTTTGAAAGCTAAGGTATCTATGGTTGTTCCTCCGTCGCCATATAAATTGTTTTGTTAGCATGATTATCGTATTGCCTATTTGAGCATTGCACTTATTACCAGGTTCCAGACCCAGGAGAACGTCTCGGTAGGAGAGGCGCGTTCGTGGTCCCAGAAGAGTTTTAACTCCGTTCCACAGATTTCGAACAGCGGGACAATACCAGAACTGGTGCATAATTGTTTCGGAATACATAGGACATGTTTTGCACTTGTCGCTTTCTGAAAGACCGTAAATATACAGAAGTCGGTTTGTAGGCAGAATTCTTTTTATGCACTGATACTGTAGCCATTTTAAATTGATATCGTCCGTAGAATAATGGAGTCTTTCGTAAACTTCAGACCATTGAATTGGCTCTTCATGGTTTAATTGGGCCTGCCATTTTTCATGACATATTTCAATTTCTGGCTGAAGCTGACGTTCAATTAACTTATTATAAGCCCATTTGGATGTTTTTGGCAACAATTTCAGAAATTCAAAGCGATCAGTTTCCTCACCTAGAGTTGCTCGGCCATCAACGATTGTTTGTTTCCAGTGTTAAGGAATAGATCGCAATAAGGTGAGAGCTTTCATTGGATGAATCCTATACTTAGACGCTATTTCATTCGCCGAGAGAAACATTTTCTGGGCCGGATTAAACAGATCTATGACTTTAATTACTCCTTTTGTGACCATGTCTCTTCTTTTCAGGGTCTGGTTCTGCTCTAAATTTATATGCTTGTTGCACCACAATACCTGGCTTAAGAGACATGTTCCGTCGTTTTCCTGCACTTGATTGATTTCAGCCCACATTAGGCTGACTTCTAACCAAAACAGACTTTTAACCAATCCCCAAAGTAGTTTGTAATTTGCGCTGCAGTGAAAAACGGTGATATGATCGTTTAAAGATAATTTATTTTTCATAACTGTCTTCCACTTAGCTTTGTTTTCACTATCCAGATACTTCTTTATCCATGCCGTTTTCAAACTTTTTGCTTGGGCTGTCAGATCTGGTACCTGAAGGCCTCCGTTCTTAAATTTCGATTTGAGAGTTGCTCGCTTGATTCTGTCTCTTTTACTTCCCCAAACAAAACAGAAGATCGCCCTTTCAACCCGTCTGACAAAATGTGGATTAGGCGCGGGAAGGATAGTCATCAGGTACACAAGTTGAGACAACATCTCTGATTTTACGAGGTGAATTCTTCCAAAAGGTGTCAGATTCCTTCCGTTCCATGTAGTCAGCCGACTTTTTAAGCGTTCAAACTTATTCTCGTAATTTATACTAGCCATGTCTGTTTTCGGATCATTTGATATTTCTATACCTAATATCTCCACAGAGTCCTTCGCCCATTGAATATCGAATTCGGGGCAAATGTTCTTCTTACTACGTGCTCCTCTCCCTACCCAGAGCGCTTGAGTTTTTCGATAGTTTAAACCTAGTCCAGATACTTTGTGGAATTCGGAGAAAATATTGAAGCACTTTGAAAGGGACTCTGCATTGCCGTCCAGAACGAGAGTGACGTCATCAGCATACGCTGACACCTTAATTTCTGTGTTGTTTATCGTCTTACCACGGACTTCATTGCATCGTCGCAATCTCTCTAGAAGTGGTTCAAAGCATATCAAAAACAATAAACAACTGAGAGGGCACCCCTGTCTGAGACCTCGTTCTATGTTGTATGGCCGGGATAGTTTTCCATTGATTTGAACCGAGGAAGTTACATGGGAATCTGTTTCTTCACTGTACAGGATATTGATCCATCTTTTAAAGTTACTTCCAAATCCAAAGTGGGAAACTATTTGCTTCATATAATTCCAATCCACGGAATCGTAGGCGTTTTTCAAGTCGCAGGCCAATAACAGAGCCAACTGTCCATGGGAGTTGCAATGGTCAATTATATCCAAAATAAGCCGTACGTTTTCTCCTATGTAACGACCCTTAATGAAACCTGTCTGATCCTCGTTAATTATATTTTTTATGACGTTTGCAAGGCGATTGGCGACACACTTCGTAATTAGTTTATAAAAAGTGTTCAGTAGGCTGATAGGGCGCATATTTTCCAAGTTTCTATTATCTTTCCCCTTTTTAGGAATCGACACTGTTATACTGCTTTTTATATATTCGTCAAGTTTACCATTCCGGAAAATCTCGTTGCACACACTGAGGACTATGTCTTATAGCTCGGGCCAGAAATATTTGTAAAATTCGCCGGTAAAGCCGGAAGGACCTGGTGATGTATTATTTTTCGTAGCAAAAACTGCTTTCGTGATTTCGGCCATGTCCAGTGGCTTTTCGCAATTTTCTTTGTCTGCTGGTGTTAGGCGAGTGAGACCTTCGGTGAAGTTTTCTATTCTTCCCGTTACTGAATGCCTCTGGTAAAGCTTTCCAAAGAAAGACTGTCCCTCTTGCAGCATATCATCGGTTTCCGTTGTCAACACCCTTTGGCCGACCTCGTTAGTTTTGTTTATAAATAATGCATTGCAGATATTTCTGGGTCTATTGCGTTTTGGTATGTCGTGGAAATATTTGGTCCCCTTTTCCGCTAAGTAACGCCACCGGACCTTTGCCTGAAATATGCCTTTACTAGCCAGGTCTTGTATTAGGTTGTCCCGCTGCTCCATTAGGTCTTCTAAGAGAGCAGAGCTTTGACTATCTCTTTTCTGCGCAGCGTTGATCGCGTTTTCAATTTCTCTCAGACCTGACTGTGCCTGTTTTTTTCTTATATGATGCGTAATTAATTATGTGACCTCTCAGGACACAGAGGACTGTTTGAAACAGAACAGTGTAAGAGGTCGTAGACGACTGATTGTCTTGGATAGTTTCTGATATCTTTTGACGTATCATTGAGGCGAATGCTTCATCCTGTAAGAAGGCATTATTAAACTTCCAGTACGACTTCCCAATATCCGTTGTAAGGACACCCAGCGAGATTGTTATCAATTTATGGTCCGATAAGTATCCGTCCTTAATCTCAGCGCCGGGATCGGTCTTTGAATTTAACGTATCACGATCAACCAGAAACATGTCAATCCGAGATTTTGAAGGTGGGGTTGCCCTAATACAGGTAAACTGTTTTGCCTGTGGGTTAAGTGCTCGCCATATGTCGATCATATATTTGTCAGCCATGAATCGTATCAAAACCTCCCTGCACTTGTTATTATTTGCAATTCTTTTCGCAATGCTTTCTCTGTCCTTTTCAATATCTAGGCAAAAATTGAAATCCCCTCCTATTATTGTCTTAGGGTTTTGGTATTCGTCAATTTTTGAGAGGAATTCCTCTATAGCACGAGGGTTGTCGTTGTTTGGTCCGTAGTAATTTCCCAAGGTGACGGCCCTCCCGTTGTACAGCAGTTCTGTCGTTAGGAACCTCCCTTCCTTATCCTCAAATACGTTTTCGATTTTTATCCCTGAATTTGGTCTTATCAAAATTCCGACACCTCGTGAGAGATTATCACCGTGAGCGAAACAGCCCAGCCCTCCCCATTCGTTTATCCAGCTCTTTTCATCTGCTTGTGAAGAGTGCGTTTCTTGCAATAAGATAACGTCAAAGCGTAGCTGCTTCAGCCATGTAAATATTTTCCGTCGTTTAGAGGTGCCGCGAAAGATCTGAGAACGGAGCCCGTTTACATTAAGGGATGCCAACTTTAATATCGATTCATGTTTTGCGCTCATCAAAGTCTGTGTTGTGCGGATTTAAGCTGTGTTTGTGCCGCAATGGTTCTGGGTGCGACCGTCTCTGCGCTTAGTGACTGCACATTGCATCCTCCACCGAGTTCAAAGCGAGAGGTGAGTGGGTGTGGGCTGCTGTTTAGTGGAGCGTTAACAATTTCACCCCGAAGGCGAGGCGAGAAAACATCGCAAACACATAAGAGAAGGCTCATGATCCACAATCAAACAAAAAACACACGAAAACGGAAACAGTAACAACGAAACCTGGAGGCCTGGCGTGGCCAGGGGTGGGGGCCGCCAAAAGGCGTGGCGAAAATCTTAACATTACACGCATCAGCTATAACAAAGACGATGAGCTAAGAAACAACGAAATTGAAAAGGCTCCGAGACCAAGGAAATTTTCCCGCCGCGCCGGTATCTTAGAGAAGAAACATAAGTTTTTTGCGGTGCTGGGTAGCTCGAGACCCTGGCTGTGCAGTGTGCGCGACAAAATTACAACTATATAAAATAAAAAGGACAAATGTTAAACACCATACGTGAAGCAACCACAGCTAACCATACAACTGCTGCAAGTGAAAAATTGTATAGAGTAAATATTTAATACTTGAACATAGTAACACTTCAGCTACCGTTTTAAGCGAGAATATCAAATCATAGCTAAATTGAAGAAAAAAACAGCCACAAAAACAATCACGTGGATGATGCCTGTATGGTGCATTGTTGTTGAAATGTCTTGAAACCCCAGTCTCAGATTGGGTTTCGGCACAACAGTGGCTGTACGCTGACACCTGATGACATCACCGCTCCCTACAGTTCACGTATGGTGAGCGCCACCTTGCCGAGGAAAAAACACACCAATGGACATATTCTGTGACTGGGTCTCGACCCCTAGCCTTAAAAGGATGCAACCACAAAAAACCCAGAACACTGCCTGAGATAATAACATCTCCAAGGTACTCATCCGCTTGTTGACGTTGGTGGTGCCGCGCCGGCGCCCGCCGCTGCAGCGCCCCAGGCAGTCGCTGTCTCCGTCGCGGGCGCCGCAGCAGCCGACGATACGCCCGTCGGCCCAGCAGACGAACGCCCGTCGGCGGCATCAGAACTCGGGCCCGGTCCCGATGCGACGCCGGCATCGGATGTCCCCGACGGAAAACCGCCGGAGGCTGGTGGCCCACCAGCTCGAGCAGAAGGACGAATCAGGCGTCGGGGCGCCCCGTGCTGCGGACGCAGAACGCCAGCTGATGAGGCCAGCGCCGCGGGCGCTACTTGGTTCGTGAACTGGCGCTGCTGCGCCCCAACCTGCCGCCAAAGCTGCTGGATCTGACGCACACTTGTCACACGCACGGGAACTGAGTCTTTTGTGAGTTTATAGCCGGGGATCCCGTTGTTGGTGAAAACGGTCCACACAAGTTTCTCACTCTTCATTGCCAGGAGCTCGCCATGCAGCTCACGGTTCAACCTGGTCAGAGATTCAGATATGTATAACCGCTGACCCACCGGCACTGTTGTCTTTCGAAGCTGGAGTCTTTCTTGGTAGATCTGGTTGCGGAGGTTTCGATCGTGGAACGCGACAATCACAGTGTTCTCACGGCCAAGTCTGTGTGCCGCCGCGAAGTCCGACGGGGAAACGCGGGCGTAGGGCAGGCTGGCGTTTAACACGCGCACTGCCCCCGCCCGGATGTCCTCCCCGGGTAGACGGGTGCCAAAGCTCTTGCTTGATAGGATGAGATTGACTCCCCTTTGGTGGCGCTCCATATCCTCCACCTGGTTTGCAAGCATGCCCAGCTCTTGCTTCGTTGTTTCGAGAGATTTTTCTAGCCCATCGATGGTTTTCGCTTTATTGAAAAGTTCCCCTTCCAAAACCTCGATTGATTTTTTCTGAGATGTGATTTTGCGTTCCCAGGATTCGGTCAGGCGAGATAGATGTTCTTGAATGGCACGTTGTACGGAGTTTTCTATCGCGTCCCTTATGCACGAAAGCATTTCAGGCGAGAGTCTTTCTTCCTTTCCTGCTTTCCCAGGCGATGTTTTACTCTTCGGTGATTTCCCCTTTCTTTGCTTCTTTTCGTAAGCATCCACGATTTCGGTCACTGAACTCTCTCTGTCTCTCTTTCGTTTAGACACTTCCTCCCCCGGCACTGTCTCGGCATCACTGAAAATCGAGTCTGTGTCACATGTTGTTGACATTTTCTAGAATCGCTTTTTCTCTTTTCCAACAGCCACCTTTTTCACGTCACTTTATCGAGGAAGCCGTCTTCTTGCTGAAGCTCATCACAGATCACTGTTTTCCACTCTGCATGCTGTGCTCTCACTGGGCCCCACACACCCCGGCCACCGCTGCCGGACGGTCACCCGCTCATAGGCCGCGCCGGAGGCAAGGTTAAGTGCGTCCGCCCGCGCCGGCGGTCAAGGCCAGACTCGACATGCTCGTCATCGAAGGCTTGGCTCGTTTTGTCACCCTGTATCTATCGCATAACAAATCCTGAAGGCAAATGACAATTTGGGTATGTTTTGGAGTCGTATATTGTTGTCATCAGTCTCTTGCCCATGTCATTGAATTAAATGACATGAATAGATGGGAAAAGATAGATTCATGTTTAATTAGCTGCAGCGCCGTATTCAATTTAAGCCGAGTTGGCTCCCGGTCCATTATGTTCCGTGTATCAGAATGGCTGTCCTGACGTCGGCACCCACCCGCCGCAGATGGACGCCCTGATGCAGGCGCTGAGGCTGATGCGGCGTGAGGACGCCCGCCGCAAGGCGCTGGTGGTGTCGCAGTTCACCAGTCTGCTGACGCTGGTGGAGGCGCGTCTGCGGCGGGACCAGTTCCGCTTCCGGCGGCTGGACGGCTCCATGTCGCTGGCGGAGCGGCGGCGCAACATCGCCGAGTTCAGTGCACAGGGCGCCGACCAGCCCACCGTGCTGCTGCTGTCGATGCGCGCCGGCGGCGAGGGCATCAACCTGACGGCGGCGTCGCGGGTGTTCCTGCTGGACCCGGCGTGGAACCCGGCGGTGGAGGAGCAGTGCTTCGACCGCTGTCATCGCCTGGGCCAGACCCAGCCGGTGCAGGTGGTGAAGTTTGTGGTGCGCGACAGTGTAGAGGAGAGGATGCTTGAGCTACAGCAGACCAAGCGCACCCTGGCGGACAACGCGCTGGGAGGTCGCGGCCAGACGCCTGAGCAGCGGCGCGGACAGTTCATCGCTGACATGCGCACTCTGTTCAACATCCCTGCCCATCAGAGCTAGTGGAAGAGGCGTGCCGAGGTGCCACGGGGTGGCTGCTGGCCAGCGGCGGCGCACCACTCATCGCCATCCCATCCGGAGCCAATGATATCGCCCTGTTTCTATTGCATTTGCAGAGTGATTAGGAGGCTTTGACGCATCGATGCATGCTTTACAGTTCCATGATCAATAGTATTAAATATTGTTCGATTATCGTACAATATTCGTTTTCAATGTGTGTCAAGCACGATGCACTGCGGAATATGAAATAGAGATGCTCAAAGAATTGGCCACAAAGGCGAATTCGATCGCTTGCCTTCCTTATCGATTATCACGTTAGGAAAAGGTCGTCGTCGATAATGTTTTCTATCTTTGTTTCGAATGAAGGTATTCGAAGGGCCCGCGACTAATCAGATGAAGTATATCTTTATGAAAGTCGTAGGGTCAATACCTCGTGATTTATAGCCTAGATAGTACTGTTTCTGTGATGTGCAAAGAAATAGTGGTCCCTTCAGACGGGTCTTGATGTGTTTTGTCATCCTGACGGCTTTTCGTTTACCGCTTACTCTCATAGTCATAGCAGAACCGTAGCCAACGCCTGCGGGGGTGAGTGTTGGTATTGATTTGACTGACACTGCGAGATGGTTCCGGTGCGGCCGATGCGTTACCCTTCCGGTCGAAGCCATTGTCTTGAAGGTACTCAATGTAGATGGTAGACATTTCGTTTCTTCATGACTGAATTAGCCGTGCCTTAAAGTGGCTGATGTGCAGTTGCTGTGATTTCAGTACAAGTGTAGTGTATTTCCGTAAAAGTGTTGCCCTCATCCCAAGCACGATGACTGCCTCAGGCAGTAGCGGTTATCCACTTGTCTAGTGCCTTGCGCTTTGCTGTCAGTTGTATATAAGTATGTCCCTGTCATCACGTCGCGATACCCATAATCCAGAGCATAATCCCTCCACCGTTTGGTGTGTCAGCTGAAAATCGTTTTAAACTGGTGGGCTCTTCAAACGCCATGGTTGCCATCCTCGTCGAGAAGAAATGCTTGTGATCTCGTGTAATACCTCGTTGACACGATGACGTGCCGTTCAAATCACTAGAGCTGCCGCTGGTACCACGCTTCACGCATTCGCATTGTTCTTATTGTGTTCATGCATTGATGTGTTTCATCACAGGTAGATCTCAGCAGAGATTGCGGGATTTTCCTAATGGGATCACATCAAATCGAGTGTCGCGTGTGGCACAGTTGGTGAGTGGCCATCCTGAGATAACTCAGGGCTCCGTGATATCTCGTGCCTTGCTTCGCCTCTTGTTGCGCCCCTGCGGGTGTGAGGCAGGCTGCTGGTGGTGCTATGACCCATTTCAGCTGTCGCTGCCATCACTGAGGTGGCATTCAGTGAAATGTGTAAATTTTTATTGAAGGTTTCTGCTGTTTAGGACTGGCGTCTCAAGATTGTGTAACGAAAAAAACTGTTGGTTTCAAGTGAGGTGTTTTGGTGTCGACGAAAATCGCTGCTGTCCGAAGCGTGCTTTTGGTACCCACATTTGACTGTATTTCGCCAGATGAAAATTATTCCAGTCAATTACCGCTGAGAAATTCATGAGCAGGTCGCACGAATGAGTGGGTTGGAGTTTCAGCACCAGTACGTGCACCTTCACTAGCCGAGAAGAGCGCAGCCTCGCAGAGAGCGGGCCTGGCCGCTGTAAAGACTATTGTCGTGACATGATTGAAGTCTGATGTTTCAGTGATTGCTACCCGCACTGAATCAATACACCAGCAGCACAGAAAATGCATTATCGGCTACAAATGATCGTATAACAGACCCCTGCAACCAACACTTACCAAAAGTGGAGCGCGGATGTGTCTGGTCAAGGCGTCCCCACCGGCATTGGCGGACGTAGGGGGGCATTCCGGCCATGCCCCCCCAAAAGCGCTCGGGGGCCAAACTATCTTTTGGCCCCCCAAACGCGGGATAAATTTTTGAAAAAGGTGTTTACACTAGGTCTGTAGAGCAAAAAATATTCGCTCCACCCCCCCCGGAGGAAAGGCAGACATGGGTTTAGTCCCCCAAAACTCGGGTCTGCGTCCGCCCCTGCCCACCGGCAAAAAAGTGAGGAGCCAGTCTATGTTACGACATAACAGCGTTACGTCGTAAATAATTCGAATTTTTGGGTTACTGCGAACAGGGGCGTAGCCAAGGGAGGGGCGGCAAGGACAGCTGCCCCCTCCCTGAGGGCCCGAAGGGCCTCCCTGAGGACACGGGCCGCGCGAAACGCGGCTCACCCGCACTATGCTCTGTGGCCAAATTTGAAATTTCGTACCAGACAGGGCCCTCTTAAGCCCTCTACAGCACTCTATTCTGTAACAAAGCAGGGGCCTTTTTTATCCATCAGGGCCCTTTTGGAGCTGCCGCAGGGGCCCTTTTCGGGGCGCCGCCTCCCCCTGAGCGAAATCCTGGCTACGCCCCTGAATGCGAACACGCATTGATGCCTTAGCTTTCATCTAGGTGTAAGGGTTCCCGGGTTGAGTGATTCCCTGATTGTATAGGCGGATCAAGACGGGGGACGAAGAGGGCAGTTGCCCCCTACCCGATCGACCCTTGGCGCCACCTGAAAACCGCTTTACATACCTCCAGCCCCAAGATGCGAGTACTGACGCTCGCCTGATAGTTTTTTCCGCCCAGATGTGGTCCCCTCCCCTCAACATATCCCCCTGATCGGAGATCTCGTATTCGCCTATGCCTAATCGGTCTATGTTTGAACCAAATTTCCCCTGTTGACGTCGTAGCTCAGCGAGGGGGGCATGCTGACAGGGGATAAAATTCATTGTACTGCGCGGCCCCGACGCACAGACGCGACAAGTAGCTTGCAGGCAAAAGAAACGATGTTTAGCGCGCGTAGATGTTGATGACTTTCAGGTGCGGATTTCCTCGATCGACTGGTCGCCTATGCTGATGTGTGCATCGCCTGATATTAAGTGGCAAATCTTTAAAAGAGCCTTTTTGCTTCAGTTGGATCGTGTTGCCCCCCTCCGCTCTGTCCCGGCTCGTAAGCCGGTCGTGTTGCCACTCACACACCATACACGGCAGATCATTCACCAGAGGCAACTCGCACTGGTCCGGGGATCTCGTCTAGAGTATAAACAATTAAACCGTTTAAGTAAATCTGCGATTCGGCGTGACTCGCGCGAATTTTTCCAACGCGAAATTTTAAGAAAAGGTCGTACTCGATTCTGGCAAATCTTGAAACCCGTTCTGGGCAAAAAACAAACGGCCTCTATACTTCTCGACGTGACACCAGATGTACTCAACGATTATTACGTTTCGGTAGGACCAACCACTGCTGCTTCCGTACCCGCCCCGACGATCCCCGTCCCAGTGCGACTGCCTCGCGTCACCACATCCAGTTTCACCGTCCAGCCCATCGACATACAAACCCTACACGCCACTATACTCAGCATGAAGCCGTCCAACAACGCCGGAGGTGATGGGCTCAGCATGGCTATGTTCACTAAATTCTTTTCTTCAATTGGATTTCTCCTTCTAGATATCATTAATTCTAGTCTCCTCACTGGCCAAGTCCCAGCAGAGTGGAAACACGCACTGATAACCCCAATTCCAAAAAGCAAGTCACCAGCGAGCCCGCAGGGGTCTAAAAAGTGAGCCTGTGGTCGCCGACTAAAATCCAAGCTTCTTAGATGGTCGCCGAACCTAATACTACATGTATTACAAAATCGGTCTTAAAAGTGGTATAAATATGGCTATAGGGAATCACTGGCGAGTGCAAGGGGGAAGGTTCCGATAAAATATAGATATAAGAAACCTATAAAATATAGATCGGGTTTCTCGATATCGATAACCTAAGCCAGAAAGTCATTACCTAAGTGATTTCATGAGATTATAATTCAGTATTAAAGTCAAAGTTATGATCTGAAATTAACAAAATTATACATGCTGGCTAGGGTGTTTCAGCCCACTATAGTAAAATTTTGTTTGTTTGGAACGAAGTCATATCGACTTTCCCCCAGCTCTAGACTTAAAACTGAATCGATTGACACCCTTAAAAGCAAAATAAAAGGGCATTTAGAGGTCGCGCACTTTTATCACCAAAAACCATTACACTTGAAAGAGGCGCATTCTTTCTTGGTGCGCTTGGGTAGAGCCCTCCGATGGAGTTCCACCACCCGGAGCAGGTACTGCTTCTGCTTCTCGTCCTTGACGAATCCGTTGAACCTCTTGATGAGGGCGATCTCCCTTTCCCACTGTTTTTGTCTTGAGTCGAAAGTTAAAGTCATTGTGGCGTCCCATTTGATATAATGATCCTTCGCATATGTAGGAGTATCGCAACAGATTCGACGCTTATGTTCTAAATTCAACGTAAGAACATATTTTAAGGAACATCAAACGATCAAACAATTACTGGTCAAACCAAAGGACAGGATAGACAACCGGAAAAACCAGGCCCAGTATACAAGATGGAATGTAATGACTGTCCAAAAATATATATTTGAGAAAGCAAAAGGATGATGGAAGTCCGACAAGACGAACACCGAAAATCTCGACAAAAACTAATGCGAGAGTCAATTGACGAGAGAGCAGCGGAGGCCACAGCAAAACAATCATTCGAAAAGGATCATTATATCAAATGGGACACCACAACGACTTTAACTTTCAACTCAAGACAAAAACAGCGGGAAATAAAAGATGCAATTTACATCCAAACCACCACGGAACCAAAATGGATATAAATATCGGCAAAGTTACCATCTTCTCTGGATTTTTGGACCTCTTAAAACGCCAGCCAAACAAGAGATTGAATTGAAAAATAACACGTGTTTAGAGCTAATAATTCTAAAATGATTCGTCATGTTCATAGCTAAGATTGTTCTTTCAAAGTTTACCCTGTCTTCGTGTTTTTCGCTTAGTTAGGTTTATGTCATAGTGTTTTCTCCATCTCCCTTGAAAACGGGGGCGGGATGCTCCCGAAATCGGTCGGGTTTTATGCTCAGGCTAGTCTTGTGCAGTAATAAATGTTTTATTTAATTTTAAGAATATTTCAGATGTGAAATAAAAACCAAGCAAAAGAAAACCAGCGCCAGTATCAGTGTGGAAATGTGTACATTCATAGGCGTAGGAACAGGGGGCAGGGGGCCATAGCCCCCCCCAATATTCTTGATTCTTAACCCTTAACCCTATGGCGTTGACTGGAAAGAAATGACTTCCAAATGCACCTTGGCCTCCCCAATATTCTGGACGTTCCTACGCTTATGTGTACATTTGAATACATTTGATAAAAAACTGCAAAAGTGCGCGACCTCTAAATATTATCGAAATACATGGAAATCTTGCACCGAAGCTTGTAAGCAGATGAGGTTTGAGGGGAACGTCGATATGCGTCAAAATATTGCATTTTGGAACAATGAAACACCCTAATGCTGGCCCTTAACCCTAGCCCCGATGACCAGCATGAATCACCTATGACCCCCCTCCGGTGGGAGGGGGTTAAAAATGACACCCTCGATCTCGGAAACAAAGAAAGATAGAAGCAGAAAAAGCGATCGAAAGGTCGTCGGAAATGCAGTCGGCGTTACTCCCGGAATTTTGCGGAAGGTCAATACTGTGGTCACCAGAGGGGGATAATTCATATACGTCAAAATGTATCAAATGCAGTGCTCTATAAAACCTTGCTTATCTCCGTACGCAAAATAACCGGAATCACTTTCTCAACGCTATTCGACAGAGCCGGACCAGCTCTTTCACAAAGGCAACATCCATTTTCATATCGGTTCAAAGGCTAGGGCGCAACAGGACACTGAATATTGGGGATGTTATCACGTAGCTTCAAGTTATAATAGGAAGAACGCTCGCATTGGGCGTGATATGTCGGACCTAAGAGCCAATGTTGGATAGTGATCAGTCATTTATACGCACTACGCAGTCATGAATACGTGTCGATAGTGCCCACTAATCTTAGGCTAAGTCTGTTTGGAGGTCAATCGAGGTCAAAGATGATACACTGCCCGTACACAAGGGCAATTAAATGGGCACCGAAAGCGGTGGGACGGGGTACCTACGCATCCTCCTGTTGGCCAACCAGGGGGAGGTCTCCCCAAAATTTTCGGTTCGTCATTAATGCTGTCAGGTACCAAATATGCTCACAATTCCCCTGCCCCGGTCAGCACAAGCCCGGGTCCGTTCCCCTGTAAAAATTCCGTGGGAGCGTCCCCAGGCATTAACATTTTCGCCCATCACTTCTATACCAAGCAAGATACAACCATGATTGATGCAACATTGTTGTTCTCTCATCAATAATGGTTTTATTTTGTGTCCATCCATGTGAAAAATTGTTAGGCCTTATCTTAGAGACAAATAAAAGGGTTTGCAGCACCTTAAAAAAGAGCCTCAGAAACAGTTCCGATGTTTCATTTAACTAGAGAAAAATGTTTTCATGTACATACATGCGTCGTGAATACTTGTGATTCTTCACCTTGAGGCATCAGAAATCAGATAAATTCCTGTAACATTTCAAATAAATAATTCAAACATTATTCATTGGCAACATTTCGTCAGAAGTGCAGTGGAAAATATCAACCATTGCTAAGATGAGGCCCAATTTTCACTCCATTGTTGAACATGGTTCTATTCAAAGCAATAGCAATGCTGTCTCTTGGGAATAACCTTGTTTTCTTTCCATGACATCATTCCCATGATAACTATTTCCAAAGCTCTTAATTGATGCATTTTAGCATTAATAATCAGGACTGAAAAGGTTTCCAGAATAGTTGCTGATGACCTATTTGGACCAGGATTGGGTACTGAGAAGAACAATTTGCATTTCAGCAACCTGTTCTTTTGTGGTGGACACAATCTCTCTGTGATATTTCTGCTGTACCTCTGTGGCAGTGCTTCCATATTTCATCCATACTAGAGAAAACAAAACGATTCAACTTTCTTGTGACAAAAAATACAACATATTATCAGAAACTTGGATGCATATAATCAGTCAGTTAAAAACATACACACACACCTTGATCACCCAGTGTGCATCCATCTGAGCAAAAGACACAGCTTATTCTATGTTTGGCAGACTTGGATTGGACCATTGTCCTTGCAGTGGAGTCTTCTGGCAAATTGGAAATGGTTTATCACATATTTGTGCTGTGCAGGAATGCACATTTATATCCCTTATGGGGTACCAATGCACAGAGATGGATCTAAGATTTTAGTAAGGGGCAGGCAGCCCTCTGAGATTGCATGCTGTCAACCAAAATGGCACACTTCACCCAAAAAGGGTGGCTATCATCATCAATCAGTGGGAGAAACTGTGGTTGGTGTGACTTAAAAATGGTAACAGTGCCATAAATGGGAATGTTTGACCCATAGATGGGAACACCCATTCTCAATTATGGGAATGCATGAGACCATTTTCCAGAACAATATTTCAGGTCATGAAACAAACTTTTGTTCTTTCTACCTGGCTTATTTCTGTTCTTAAAATTTTAGAGGACATTTATCTTTGAAGCAGAAACAGGAAATCAAACTTTATACCCTGCTTCAAATATTGAAGCTCAACATGTTTATTATGATCATTCACATGTCTTGGTGCATCTGTGTAAATAAAACCCTAGTCATATACAAAATAAATTAATAGATACCTAGTGAAACAATAAAAAGTTTTTTAATATTTGATTTATATTGCCACTTGAGATAGTAATATATACAGACCAAGACACATGGCCATACAGAACATGACGTGAGCCAACCTAGCACAACAAAACCCGTTTTCAGTACCTTTAATGCCATTTTTCACAACTTCTAAACTTCAAAGCTCCATCTGTAGCCCCATCATTTGTATTCTAGTGGTGGGGGCAGTAGCAAGGTATTTTCTGCCTCACAGACCTGGTTAAATCAATTTTGGGGTACCCTTTTCCTCAGGCCGCCCTTAATCCTTTCAAACTTAAGGGGTCCTGGACTCGAGTTCAGGGATCCCTTGCACCCATCACTGCTGTGGCACCCCAAATGAAAGCTCAAGTTATTTTCTGTGCCTACTAAGAGCATCCTTCAAATTTTCCTATTTCTCATTTCAGGGACTTTAAAATTTATAAATAACAGGCCTACTTGGTCACCCAGTTATATGTCCAGCTATAAGGCCCAGTCTGCAAAGTATGGCAGCATGCCAGACGAGTCGCACCAGCCATCTAAAATTCTCGCACCACCAGCCTCCAAAAATTCGCACTAATCTGGCACATACCAGGGAAAAAATGCACCCATTCCTACCCCTACAATGCAATGCTACCTCAATCATTTTTTATAAGGCCCCCTCCTGTGTCTTAATAGTCATTCAGCCATTATTTGTTTAGTTTAAGTGTCACTAACCTCGCAAGTTCGCACCAGGTTGATAAAATTTGCACCAGTCGGTCCTGTCTCCAAGGGCACTCACACCGACGAGATCTCGTCAAAAATGTCGTACTTTGCACACTGGTATAAGGCAAGAACATGGTGGTATCAAAAACAGTATACTTGTTATGGATAGTCTCATAATTAGGCACCCCAAAAATCATTTAGGAAATCCACCCCTTGGGAATGTGTGACTATACAACAATGTTTACGATGACATTTTAGTGTGATTGTGGTTGGAAAGGGTTTAAACATGCACCACTTGTATTCAAGTTTTTTTTTCCTTCTGAGACTTTTCGCGATAAAGCAAAACAAGGAAACATCATTGCAAGTAGACTCCAAAACCCACCTAGATTGCACGGACTGTCTATGATAAACGCACATCTTGATTTAGCCCCTTGGATTTAACAAATTGAACACCAGTCGTCAAAAACGGCGCTCACTGCTCCCAACAAGAATACAAAAATATTAGCGGCAGCCCGCGCCGCGCTCGTTCTGAAGGCCGCAGACACCGAAAATGTACCAGGGCGACCACCTACGACCAGGCGACCACTGCAAGTCGGCGGTTTCGGCCGACCTGGTCGCTCATTGGTCGCCTATAGAAAAAAATGAAAATCACCGACTTGGTACCGACTCGTGACAGATTCTAGTACATTCTAGTTTGAACTTAGAAATAGTACATAAATACGGTACAGGGAGATGGCATCATCTAAAGTACCAGGTCATTTCAGTCGTTTTTCATAAAATTGGAACCAAAAATTGTAGTAAGAAGAAACATAACTGGCATAGACTAGCAGCAACTGAGGGCGGTGATGATACCAGATGTAATCGGCCAAAGATGCCCCGTTGTAGCCAAGCTGTCTTTCAGAAACGCCAAACAAGCCGGGAAACGAGGGCTAACTTGGCTCTTTGTCGAAGTAGATTCTGCCCATTCTTGGCCAAAGGAACTGGCAGACTTCATCCAATAGATTTTGATGGGCTCTGTATGTATTACGATGACGGGTGGAGACAGTGGAGAGGGTAAGCATATTTAGAAGTAGGAGCGGATGGTGGAAGATAAAATCATAGGAAAACAGATGGAATCAGAGTTTGAGACGGTTGCTGGGTCGCCAACCAAAAGATGATAGGGTCGCCGACGGCGTAGGTAGATCGGCAAGTTTTTAGACCCCTGCGAGCCCGGCCGATACGCGACCCATTACAATTTTGCCCCCACCCATGAAACTTGTCGAAAAAGTAGTCCAAATTCAACTTGTAAACTACCTAGAAAACACTCATTTGCTGTCCGATTCTCAGCACGGTTACCGACGAAATTATTCTACAGAGTCTGCTTTAAACGTGATCACTGACCGCGTCTATCGTGCCATGGACCAAGGTGAAATCAGTATTCTTGTTCTATTGGATCTGTCGAAAATGTTTGATGTGGTTCCCCACCACATCCTACTGCAGAAAATGACACTCTACGGCATAGACACAGTCTGGTTTCAAAATTATTTGCAAGGCCATACTCAACAAGTTCAGATAAAATCCCCTCGTGACGGCACAATCATCAGATCTGGCTCAAAAAATAACAATATTGGAATTTTTCAAGGTGGAAGTCTCTCTTGTATACTCTGCATTCTCTTCACTAACGACCTCTCTCTTCACGTGGAAAACGACGTGACGATCACTCAGTTCGCCGACGACACTTCCGTTCTCATAACAGGCAAAAAACAAGACTTACAACATCTTATTCAACGCATGGAAGCCATACTAAATTCCCTTCATCAATGGTTTTGTGCAAATGGCATGAAAGTAAACACGTCTAAAACACAGATGATGGTCCTGGGCACTAAAGCAAGGCTGCGAAATTTTCCTCCCGTTAGCCTCAAATTCGGAAATTCAACCATCATCGACTCGAAATTCGTGAAAAGTCTCGGTGTTCTGCTTGATCGCCACCTTGACTTCGAACAGCACGTAAATTCAGTCACTAACAAAACCACGGGCCTTCTTATCGCGCTCACCCACATCCGCCATGTCGTGCCAGCTCAGCTCATGCCCCAAATTATTCACTCTCTAGTGCTTTCCATCGTTCGATACTGCCTCTGTGTTTACGGCTCTTGCAGCAACAGTCAGGTGCACAAAATTAAAAAAATAATCAATTTCTGTGCCAGAGTCGTCAGCGGGCGCCGAAAGCGAGACCACATTTCCGACGTTGTTGAACGACTCAAGTGGCTGGACGCCAAACACCTCATCCAGTATCACACTGCATGTTCCGTACACAAAATCATATACACTCGCACACCACCACAAATAGTACACACAATAGGTCCTCCACGCAGCACAATACACAGCCACGCAACGCGCCGGTCAGCGGAGCTGTCCCTGCCGCGAATCCGCACGGAGGCAGGCCGACGTCGGCTTGCGTACCGGGGGGCAGCTCTGCTGAACGAGCTGGACATCGGAGGGGACATGCCGTTCAAACCCACTTTGAGGGCCCTGCTAATAGAGAGGCAGTGGGGAGGCTTTCGTCAGCGCTAGTTTTATGTATGTTGTGCGCGGTTCGTGTGCCTGTGTGTGATCTGATCTTATTTTTATGGTATGCTTTTATCCTTTACTTTTATCGTTAGTTTTACCTACCATGTCTTACCATATGACGTGGAAACGTGAAAAACCACCTACTTGTTTTACCAATGTGTGGACGTTTCCAAATACATTCTGATTCTGATTCTGATTCTGGCCGGAGAGGATATAAATCATGTAAAAGGGTGACACGCTATGGGCAGGGATGGCAAGGTGAGTGAAGAACTGATACTAAAAGCCAGATCAAGGCTCATTTCTGCCCTCGATTGGCACCCGTGGCGGTTAATTATTACCAAAACCCATGTCGGAACCCTTCGGTGCCTGACATGCGCGCGGGGCAGCACTTCGGAGTGGAAGCGTTTTGAGGGGCCCGGGCCTGCTGTCCCCCTTGGATAAGCTCCTGTTGCTCACAATTTCAAAGATCATACTACACCAAGATAGGTACTGTGCTGCAATTTTACAAGGTTCTCCAACATGTGGGGTAATAGATATGTTGCTGCTGGAGCTGCCCAGTTTGTTGGGACAAGTATGATTTTATTGTCACCTCGGAAATAGAGTTGAACCAAAAATAGAGGTTGACCAAACACCTACTGCAAAGTTTGTTCCATAATTTTTCAAAAGGTATTAATTATCAGAAATCACTGATTGAAAATGAAAATGAAGATGGAACGATTCAGGGATCATAAGCTGCAATATTATTCCCACCACTACAGTACAAACTTCCTTTTCAGCCAAAATGTCGAAGAGAGGTGTGTATAAACTTATCGGGATTTTAACTATAAAATGTGTTGTTACGTTAATTCAGAATGCAGTCATGGCTGCAAAGTGTGATAGTGAAGGACCTTTTATCCTGGCCTATTTCTCAACAATGCCGTGAAATTGGGTTTGTGCGGCTTCACTCGCTTTCGGTTAGCAATATGACGGCAATTATAGGCAAAGCAGGGTGAACGTGCATGCTACTAGCAGTGAAAAGAGGAGAAGTCACATCACTGGAAATGTGAATACAGATTTCTAAGGTGTGCTTAGTCTCCTGTGGTCTGGGTTACTGTGGGCAGAGGTTTGAAGGCACCTTTAAGCATGCTGATTGCTAAGTAATGCTCTACTATTTGTTATTGGGTTTCATTATGAGGGCCAGTCTGCAGAATATGACAGATGATTCTAAGAGGTGATTGGGGCGGCTCACTGCATCAGGGCTGCGTTTTATGCTCTTAAAGCATTTGTTAATGGGTGGGGTGGCCAGCGCAAGTGCTTGTCTTGGTTACGCCTTAAAGCCTTAAAGAGGTGGGGTAAGCAATGTTGGCGAAGTTGAGAATATCCAAAGCCTTGTAGAGAGTGGTAGCTGGTGATTTCATCTGCCTTTGGATACTGAGAAGCCCCAGTTGATCCTATTTTCATGCTGACTAGGAACCATATATTTGATCTGTGTGAAGTGTTTATTATGTTACACCCTGTTTTAGTCTTTCTTGAGAAAAAATAGTCCATGATTAGAATTCCATTCTCAGAATTGACTTCTCTTATATCTTGGGTAAGTGGCAGTTGTTTCTGCACATCATTATACTCCAGTGTGCAAAGTATGGCATTTTCGACTAAATCTCGTCAGTGTGAGTGCCCCTGGAGACAGGAGCAAGTGGTGCGAATTTGATAAATCTGGTGCGAATTTGCGAGACGGGTGCGAGGAAGGTGGCACTGAAAACCAAAAAATAATGACTGAATGGTTATAAAGGCACAGGAGGGGGCCTTATAAAAAGTCCTTAACTCAGTAACTAATAAGAGAGATAGCATTGCATTGTGTGGGTAGGAATGTGTGTTTTTCTCCCTGGTATATGACAGCTTGGTGCAAATTTTTGGAGGCTGGCGGTGTGAGAATTTTAGATGGCTGATGCGACTCGTCCTGGCCTGCTGCCATATTTTGCAGACTGGATTATACTAATTCAAACATTGGACTATTTCAGGACGCGGAGGAGCGGCGGGAGCCAAGTTCAGGACTTCCCCTGGCTCTGCCAGTGGGAGCCGTCATGAACTGTGCTGACAACACAGGTAATCAACCAGACCAACCCATATAAAAAGAGATCTGTCTTCATTGGGCAGACATGTGGCCCATGTGTTTTTCTAGGCCTGCTAGGTCACAGAAATGCTTTGGTCATGATGGGTTGGTAAGATGTGGGCAGTGCACCCACATCTTATGCACTTCCAGCTGTATACTCATGCATCAGGGTATTCTGGATGTTTTATTTAGTCATGCCTACAAGTGCTGAATGGTAGCACAGTGCCTTGGTGTAGTTTTGAGCTGGAGGTGTGTAATTGGCAGTTCTATATATTGAATGTAATGGTTTTTGCCTAATTTTGTTGAAAATGGCTTCAAAGTTTCATATTTTGTTTGGCTGAATTGTTCTCTTTTAGAGGGGCTAACTTCTCCAAATCGCCTTGAGTTCAAATTGGTGTGCAATCTGGTACTGTATCATATTGTGGTTAAAGCTGTTCATTTTGGCCATGAATGAAAGCAAGTACAAAATAATTTTAGGTAAAAAGTGACTGTTCTTGGGACCTTAAAGGGCACTGATCAATTGCTGCTATTTTTATTAAGGACGTGTTCCAGCGCCTCCTCTAACTTCCTCCAACCTCCTCCCAGAAGAGTAGAATACCCTGATCTAGTTTTCTATTGGATGGTAGAGTTTAGTAAACACTTCTACCTCTTCTGGATCAGTTTGAAGGAAGTTAAAGGAGGTGCTGGAACAAGCCCAATATATTAAACATGTTTGAGGTTTAGGGGTGCTAGGGGGTTTCAGTGGCATCACAGGTACCACAGGTAATCACACTACCATAGACATTGAATGTGCAATGGCCATTCCTAGGTTTGGTGAGGATGACTTTGCAAGGTTGACCGTTTTGGTTTGAACCGAGCCAGCAACCAATGTTGTACTTAATATAGAACAAATAGGCGCTGTGATTTGTTGTCCAGTCATTTTGAATTTTTCCGGATTTTGTTCTGGAGGAGAGCTTTGCTATAATCTCCAGACCATCTGAGAGGTGCTGTTTTAGAGTTCTAGTGACTTTAGCTGGTTTGTTTGGTTCATTTCCAAGAATTTAGCTGTGGCTCATGATCCAAAGAAAACAGACATCTGGAATATCATCAGTACCATTTTGAATTTCTGCTATCACATGTTGGGTGGAGTTGACTATGGTACTGATGGCTTGCAAGACAGATATAAAGTTTGGAGAGATCCCAGCTGAGTTGACATTTTGAGTCTGGATCAGGTCTTATTTGTGGAGGATGGTTACAGTCTCGACTAAATATATAGAGATAAATCAGAAGCCATATTTGTATTATATTTCACCGCCAAAAACACTCATCCTGTCACACAAATACAACACTCACAACACTCTACCTTTCCACATATTGTAGATCCGTCTGTGAAGAAAAAGAGAAAGGTATAACGTTATTAGACCCGAACTCAAGGGATTTTATTCGTCAGTGTTGTGGTGAGTATGAAGTGATAAGGACTAAAGTCATTATCACTTCATACTCACCACAACACTCAAGTCACTTATAACAGAGCCCAAAGTCAGATTTCTTTTCACCACCAGTAGAGTAGATTTACCAGAGAAAGAGGCCTTCTGATTTATCTGAGGTACTGGAGGAGACAGTAAGAATGGAGATAAAGAGGATGACATTCTATCTGGAAGGGTCACTGCAGTCAGAGGTGATGCGCTCACAGCCCTCTACAGCAAGGATGAGGACAAAAGATTGCCGTTAATAAATCGGACAAAACACTTTGAACGTGTAAACTAAAATATTATTAGGCTCAAAATATTTGATTCTTCTTTTTCATATTAATTTAATCTTTCTTATCAGTGTCGTTCCTTGTGCTCCACCTTGCCTATGGTAGTGTTGATTTCCATACTTCAATATTATTCACCTCTTGTGCTTTCTTCTTAGATCTTCAGTCCTGTCGTTTTCTTTCTCAAAACTTGTTTGCTTCTCTGAAAAATTGTAATCCGGAAGTATTTCAATCTTCCCGCCCCAAATTTTTATTGATTTGGCTTACAACACATGAAACAACGAAAACCCAGGAGAAAAATGAGCGGCGAAAATACAATAGTAGGCCAAAAGTGATCATGTACTTCTTATTTTGTCTTCTAGCTTGCACCCGAGACGGTGAAGGTGAATAGAAATTAGCACATGCGACCAGAGTGCACCATTCATATGTATGATATCTTTGAATTAGAACAGGAGTATTTTTTATCGATTTTAAGAGCACTGAAAATACTGTGACTGAAAGAACTGGCATTCTGCGTTTCGTTTGCAGTGACATTGCTGGACTAATTCTAGCAATGCTAGCGTGTTGCAGTACCAATGTCAGTGTCCTGAAACCGCTTCTGTGTGGAGTGGAATGTCCAAAATTTGACAGAGAAGTATATTGGAATTCATGTACCGTGCTGAGGCGAACTGTATGGGGCGGGGTTGACGAATTTTGTCCCGAAGATGCGCGCTGGACACATGTTGAAATGCAGGCTGTTCGCGATTTGGAAAGAATTGGTACAATTTTGTATTGTAAATGGTCCAAAAATTGGTAAACATGTTACTTTGCGTCGTTTTGCTCGGGTGGTTCATTCATGTTTGTATTTTAATCTTGACTTACTTTGTCAACTTTGGGCTTGAATTTTTAAAGTTGGTGCTACCTCCTGCGTCATTTTATCTGGGGAAGAATACGCCGCTCAGCATATACTTATTACTCTCTTCTTTTTTCCAGCTATCCTGTAAATTAGTACATTTATTTACAACAAAAGCAGCAAGTGAATTTATGGGCAGAGATGGGTTTGTAGAGCGGCCATTTATTTTTGGTGTTGAAGTTAGAAATGGTAAGACTTTGGCCAACAAGCGTAAAAGTTCGCATACAGTTAACAAAAAGGGTTGCAACATAAAGCATTCTTTGTGTGTGTCTTCATCTAAGACAGCCGTATGCAAAATTTGGACGTCGTACGTGGGCATGAATGATGGGTGCATTGACCATCTTTGATACCATTTTGAGATAAATCCCGTTGTTGTTTTATTTCGGGGACGACTCTGGTTCCCGATATCCCGTTAGCGCCCATTTTCGTGTCTCGGCTGTGTTCTGGGCGCAGTCTGGACTGGACTTGGGTGCGCCGACCCTCCTCAGTCATTCAAATTTCGTACCAGGTAACTGTTTTGACCTGGCACATATTCTCGAGTTGTCCTTTTTAGAAATACCTCCTACATGTACATATCTAACACGCAGGCGCAACTACTTGGCAGGTCAATGCCAAGTAGTTGCCAAGTACAGTGGTCTTCAAAGTGTAGAAATTCTGCTAAAACGTGAAATATTTATGGTTACGCATAAATTCGTCAGAGGTTTGGGAAAACTGACATGACTGACACTTCTATCAAAGGAAGGGTAAAAAGAGAGATCACAACATAGCTCAGAAACCTGAATTATTATTCATTAATGATTATCTCATTCAATTGTCATCTGAGATGCTAAAAGTATAGATTTAAGGTGGAGGTTGGTGCAATGGAGGGTTGGAGGTTAACATTTAATCATGTATTTCGGGTCACATATATTGTGCGGTGAGGTGGCAGTTGTGAGGAAGCCCCAATATGTGAAGTAGTGATTGACCAAACTCCACCGTTCTTTGGTGTGAGCTGGGTGTATAGTCCGACCTGGGCCCCATTTCATAAAAGTTGTAGAAATGCGACGTGTTTTACACCACATTCACCCGCAAAGTTACGCCGTACACAGAATCACGTTTCATAAAGAGCGGTGACATTCGCGCGAAAGCGGTGTAGATATGAGATGCAGCGTGAGTTACGCCCAATTCCAGAATGGAATTACCCCTTTCAAATATAACATATAACTGCTTTATTAACATTAAAATGGCATTAATATTTGTTGAATAAATTAGTTGAAAGAAAATTATTTTACCTATTTGTTCTTATTCGATTATTAAGTTTCTCATAAACTTTTAGAAATACTGCGGAGAAAGATGCACTAACAGCAGACGCAATAAATATACGACGCATTTGTTTATGGCAGTACCCCCGTTTTTTAGGTAGTTACTGTCAAGTAGGCTCTAAAAGGTTATTGTATTATTGTTGTGCAAGTGTAATTCAGTGGAATTCAAGTTGAATTGTGTTTATTAATCGTGAGTGAACTGTGAAAGGTCTGTGAACCTTATAATTTCGTGAAACTGGGAAAGGAATAGTGAGTCAACGTATTTGAAGAACAACTAGGTGCCAGTACTTAATTACCCATATCATCAATTTTGCCAGAGGCCTCATTTGTTGGTGACAACTACCTTAAATAGAATTTTTACCCTCCATAGACTCCATATAACACTATGTCAGATGTAGGGTTCTGTACTCCCTAGACTTTAAAATAACAGTAACGGCAGAAAGTCAAAGTAAAAATCGATGTCAGCTTTCCGGTATATTTGCATCAATAGCTATCATCATTTTTGGCATACCAAATGACCATAGAACTCTACGTATTAGCTCAATATAGCATGAGTAACTTGTACTTCAAACCTGTGCAAGGAAGAACTCACACACCTTTTTTATTTCAGTTTATTTTACATTCAAAACTTTTTGTCCTTCTTTACGCTACCTAATTTTGCCTGAGATTCAGAATTTCAGAAAAAATTACATTTTTTTCATGTTTTGCTTCATTGTCTGATAAATGTTACGCTGCTATATCTTGCATAGCTTTTCACGAGTGTTTTACATATTCAACATATATATTGTCTGCTATATGAAACAAGATTGGGAATATTCTACGCTGCATTCCAGTACAGCGTAGTTTAGAGCAACGTAACTTTGCAAGTAGTTGTATTTTACCCTGCATTTTGTGAAACAAGATTGTGGTGTATTATTCACTTTTTACGCTGCATTATGCTACCTCTACGCTATAAGCGGAAGTTACACCTTTTGTGAAATGGGGCCCTGGTGTGTATGTTCTTTTTATCGAAGACTCGTCAAATGACTGGAGTTTCGATTGACAGGGGCCAAGAACCTGTTCGTGATCGCCGTGTACGCCATCGGTGGACGACTGAACCGACTGCCCTCCGCTGGTGTCGGCGACATGTTCGTCGCCTGCGTCAAAAAGGGCAAACCAGAACTCCGCAAAAAGGGTGAGCTTGAACGATTTCGAAGAAAACTAGACGATATTTGATAATGACATTGGCAGAGTTTCCTCCTCAATCAGACAGGCAGGGCGTTTTAATGACAATGGAGGGGCTATCTGCACCTGTTGCTTCCGGCGGTATGCAGATATATTCGTTTCTAGGCAAATTTGTACGGAACAGTCACCTGACATGTATATCCGGAACTTCTCCACGTGTTCTGGGTGGATAGCGGGGCTGACGTGTTGCGGTGGCCGCACTGGTTTGAGCTGGCAGCGGTACGTGCTTCCGCTGCCGGTATAGAATTGTGCCAGATGGACGGTTGTCTGTCGCCGGGCCTTGAACCAGTCTCTGGTTTAACGCTGGGTGACTACAACAACCTACATTCTTATGATGACGTTGGCGTTACTCGTGACTCTTCAATTTTGTGGTGGATTTTCGGGATCTCATCTGGTGCGGTTTTGTCAAGCTGAAAGCTGCTGACATTGCGTCCTTCCAGGTGCACCCGGTCCCTCAGGATCTGCATGCACCTTCCGCTTGACCTCGCATTGTTTAGCGGAGCGAAATGATTGTTCATGCGCAATTTTTTGCTTGAAATGATATGAAAAGCAAGTTTTGTTATTTTCCTTCTACTTGTACAATTGAATATGTTGAATGGGTCAGTTACAACGGAGGATTCCATGCGCTTGTTGACAGTGATGCAGGCTGTGGTGGTACGCCAGCGGAAGAGTATCCGTCGGAAAGATGGCACCATCATCTACTTCGAGGACAACGCAGGAGTCATCGTCAACAACAAGGGCGAAATGAAGGGTGAGTGGCCGCCGACATGGTCTCGTGGGCGGAGCGCATTGGACTTCACTGATAGAACGTGGGTGTTGCATCTCATTCACATGCAAATGGCAAATAGGCGCTGGTTGTCTATTTGCGGGTGCATTAAAGTTCGAGTAACACCGAAGAAAGTGGTAAGGTAATGGCAGTAAAATTTTTCAACGGACCTAAAGTTCTGTCAACACCGTTCCTCCAAAAGCTCTATGGCCTCGACTGGTGTTTTGAATTTTCTTTTATAGCTTCTTTCATAGCTCCCTGGCATATTTTTCTATGCCAAAAGCAATGTGGCACCTTCATAATGAGATTGGAACTGAGATAGCCATGTGATAGGTAATGTCAGTGATAGAACATGACACGATATGCATGTGATAGAACATGCTCATAAACCACTTGATCGATCTTTCATTTGACCTAGACCTTACTGTTCGCGGAGACAAAAGGGTAGAAATTCACCCCTTATCGACGCCATACTCCCCCGATGTTGGCGTGCTTTGAGGCGATCAAAGGAAAGTGGCGTTATGCTCAAGCCTCGCTGCGCGTGCTGCTCACAAGAAATATTTGCTTGGATATCTTTAAACCCCACGTTTTTTGGTATCACGTAGTTTGGCTTTGGTACCGACGATTATAAATGCGTATGACTTGCTTTATTGACTGGTTTGAAACCGGAAATATCATTTGATATATCACAAAAAATAAGAATTGAAAAAGGTCCCTTAAGTTCCTAATGGTAACCTTTCTTGGCTAGGAACACTTCATTTGTAGTCTTATTCATTTTTTGTGACAAATCAAGCAGTTTCAATCTGGCACCAAGCATTACCAGCTCATACTCCGATTTGGCGTCACGCTAGTTTGAACTTTTATTGCTAACAGGAAAAGAAAGAAGGAAATAGTGGGTATATTAGCCACTCTTCATCACAAATGAGGCCGAAACCATTATTTTCAACATAGATTGTCCCTAAAACCACCACATTGTGGGAATTGCACCGACGTGCCCATTCCCTTTGAGGAAGAGGACCACGTCGCATATTTGACCGTGCAAATTATGTTTGGAGTCATGTGGAGATTGAAGTCCTCATTATTTAGCCACTCGAGAGGCTTCGAAGTGGCTCATTTTATATCGCCGTTTCCGTGGAGTCACGCAAATTTACCTGCTCCATTACCGGAAAATATTCAGAACAGAGTTGGCAACAACCAGCTAAAAGAGGTTTAAACCACCGGGTAGATCCACAATGTAGTGATTGACCTTCATCTTAAAGCATTGTTAAGTTTTGAGGTGCTGCAGCGAGGAGCATGATGATAAGTTGATAAGATATTCACTGGCCTGTCCCCTCGAATCCGGAAATGTAAAAAACACTTGAAGATTATATATTCGGGCACAGCCCTTCATCAGAATCATGGAGTAAATATCAATAATTCTCAGTCATAGTGTAGCCAGACTATGACTCATAGTCATAGTGTCTGGCTACACTATGGCTGAGAATTATTGATATTTACTCCATGATTCTGATGAAGGGCTGTGCCCGAATATATAATCTTCAAGTGTTTTTACATTTCCGGATTCGAGGGGACAGGCCAGGAACATCTCATCAATTCATTTTAAAGCATCTTAAATTAGTACCGGAGGCAGAACCTCAACAGGATCTCCAGCGTCCTGAGGAGCTGGCCAGTTAGACCGTGCTGCCAGGGTTGGAAAAAACCCGGGTTTTTGTAAAAGCCCACGGGTCTGGGTTTTTTGCGGGTTTTTTGTGGGTTTTTTTCGGGTTTTTAATTTTGTTTTGTAGCATTCTCACCGCACCGTTTCTAGATTAATGTCATTGTTTGAGCACGCATTCAGACTGTGATGCTTTCAATATCATCGCTTTCAATATCATCGTTGCCTACCAGTCTTTGCCTTAGGTGGTGGAGGTGAGAAGAAGCTCCTATTCCCCAAGCTGTTCCTGAAGTACCCGATTGACGGCAGCGTGCAGAACCCTTCCTAGTTTATGGGCACCCATGGATAAGAAAAATGAACCGACTTTTGACCAGAATAACAATTTTTGGGGCTTATAAACTCATCCACTGCTATGGTCATGCGGCGTCGTCGACTCTTGTTACTGTTTTCTCTTAGGAGCCGGATTCTCCGTACTCAAGAAATCCACCGGACGTAAGCCCGGACGACCCCGTAGAAAGCAAGCGCGACAAGCACCACACCACTGCGCCCCACAGGAATTCATTTTTTTTTATAAATCAGTAGCTCATATTCCTCATGGAAAAATGCTAGCGCTGAAAATCTTAGTCGGGTACATCAATAAAGGCCAGATCACAATTCTCAGAGCACAGCAGGGGCGTATCCATTATTTGCTCAGGGGGAAGGGGCGTTGATATAGGCTCCGGGGCACAGCACGGGGCCCGAGCGCAAAGATCGCTAATGAAAATAAAAAGAACGTCAGCGGTGGCTGATGAGATGGTGGAGTGAATCGGTGTGGTTCACGTGACTTTTATTGGCTGTTTTTACCTACATTGTTTCTTTGTCTATCTAGCTAAATAAAGCGTGGTATCCTTTTTATTATTTTGTGACTCGGGGACCATCGTGCCCCCAACACGAATTCTTTGGGCAGTTTTAGAAAAATTGACCGGTGCCTTGAGACACAACCTCCCCTCCCGCCAGAAAAAAACTATTGAGTCGCCCAAGAACGAGTCTAGGGATCCCCGAGACCAGCTCTGAGGGCCTCGTGAACCAAGACAAACTTTTGAAGACTCTTGAAGGTCCTCGAGACTAACACTGGGAGCCCCAAGAACAATTCTTGGGGTCCTCCGAAACCAACTCTGGGGACCCCAAGGAACGAATCTAGGGACCCCAGAAACCAACTTTCAGCCAGGTTCAAGACCAACTCTATTGGCCGACGAGACAAACCCTCGAAGGCCTTGGAGACCGACTCTGAGGCCCCCGAGACGAATTCTTAAAGGCCATCCGAGAGCAACCCTGGGCTCTCCGAGAAAACTTTTCGGATCCCCCAAGTCAGAATATTGGGCCCCACGAGACCAACTTTGGGAGCCCTCAGAGACCAGCTCTGGCCCACCCCCCCCGTGACAAACTCTTGAGGGTCCTCCAGACCAACTCTGAAAACCCCGGAGAAAATTTTTGGGGCTGCTCCAGATACCAAGTCTAGAGGCCCAGAGATAAACTCTGGTGTCCCGATAGCCGAATCTGTGGCCCCCAATTCAAAATTTTGGTGGGCCCTACCAGACCAACGCTTGGGTCCCTGAGACTTGCTATTGAGAGTCTCCGAGACAAACATTGTGATGGTGTCAGTGTTCTTATAATCAACTTGGGGAGCATAAATCAGAAAACGATAGGAGGCCGTGCAGGAATCTCTTTACAGTGCTTAAGCTCAGCAAAGGGGAGAGGCGGTCGCCCCACCTTGGCTGCGCGCCTGGAATACAACACGATGTGACTCCACCACCATAAGCCATTTTTTCCATTCCATGAGCTGGACAAAGAAACTTGTGTGTGACTAAGGTCAAAGTCAGTCAGAGTCACAATCTGAGACTGCACTGTTACTTTGGCATATTTTGACCTTGCAGAGATGTTTATAAATTAAGATATATATAGGTTGAATTCTGGAAAAACTGCATGGTGCAGACCAAAACGTACGTCATATTCAGAGACAGTATTGGTGTTATCCAGCGACTTTTACAAATGGCAAAAACAAGATAGAAATTTGTGTTGCACAATTTGCAATTCCGACATGTGGATTCTTAGGAATGATTTTCCTGGTAAGACGGCAAGAATTTCCAAATGCACTTTTCCAGCGGGTTGTATGAGGTGGCATATGGTACCAATTCTGCCAATCTTTGACATATTCTACACATGCCAAGGCTTAGTAGCTTTAAAAGTGATGTGAATATCAAAAAAGACGACATTTTTACTCAGGGGCATCTAGAAAATGATTTATGCAAAAAACCCGGGTGGGTTTTATCCATTAAAAGACCCACTAAAAAACCCAAAAAACCCGGGCAGTGGGTAGTGGGCAGTGCCAACCCTGCGTGCTGCCCAGTCCACACGAAGACCAGCATCTGCCCAGTGGTCAGCCACCTGGCACGGCATAGTGAGCCGCATTGGCCGATACGCAGATGTCCTCACCTCCTGACAGTCCCCTAAACTCGGGGGTTGTAGGCCATGCTATTGACCTCTGAGAGGAAGGACACCGGGTCTGGGAAGCCCATGGCTGAGCTAGTTTGGTCAACAATGGCAGCAATTAAGCGCCTTAGAGGCAGTTCATTCGTTTAGATACAGCATATGGCCCAGAAGACCCTCCTCCCTAGAAGGTTTTTTTCAGAAAAGCGTGACTGCCTCGCCTCCATCCAGTTTTCATGTTGGTGGAGTCACCAATGAAGATCGGAAGGGACTCGGTGGACTTGTGTTGGTCCAGGATGTCGTGCAGGACCTGGGCAACATTCAAAGCAGGCTTCTCACGATGGACTTAAGTCTCAGGCACAAAGTGCGTCAAATATCTACCACTTAGCTCATCTGGCAATGCATAGTGTTCCTCAGTAATCATCCCCATCTTCAGCTTACCAAAGACATCCGGCTTTATAGCTCTGGTGTGCATCTCTCGTCTCCAGTCATCAATGGACTTGTCACGGAGACCCTGACCCCACCACCCGAGCAACTCCCACAATGAAGGGCTTGATTAAGATGCCAAAGTTTAACCTTCGCCCGGGTGGGGGGTCTTTTTAGACTCCTCCTTCGGGTTTTTCCGAAGCGACCAAAAAACGCCGGCGCGCAGCGCCGCCAAACTTGGTCTAGCTGTTCCTTCATCATTTTTACATCTTTCCTGAAAATTTTAGCTCAAGGTCGTATCAGGTCAGGTCACCAGGCCATGTGAAGTGACCTTACCTAAAAAAATTCTTAGGACCGCATAACTAAAAGAAGGGCTAATTGATCAAGTTGAAACTCATACCACATATTGGGCTTACCAGGAGCTACAACATTTGTTCCGGGATTTTTGATATTGGTGACCTAAGGTCATGTGCAGAGCATGACCTCCCCATTGTCAATACATGGGGAAAATCACGAAATGAGCTTTTCTCAGTAAGTATGGATTAAATCAACTTCAAACATTGGTTACGGCTTGCTCTTATCTCATTTCTGAAGTTGATCTAAAAAAATTTGGCTTCTGACCTTTGAAAGGTCACCTTGGGTCAAATAAGCATTTTTTGGTGTTTTACTCTATAAATTTTGAATAAACAAAGATACAGCTTTTATTTTATCACTGAAGTGTTTGTATAGTCACTGCAAGTCAAATGGTATGCATCATGACTATACCAGGTCAATTTGGGTCAGACCGTTGACCTGGGCCAGGTCAAATTTTTAAATTTTACCTGACATAGCAATATTATACATCATTCGATTTGTATTGACGAGACGATTGCAATGGTGCATCAACTTTGGCTGTATCTTGCTTGGTTTGGAATTTATTAGCGAAAAAGGGAACGCCCTTATGCATGGGTGGCTATGGACATTCCCAAGAACATTCCCAATATTCAGTGAACTGTGGCTCCCTAGGCTTTGACCTGACACGAAAATGAATGCCACTGTAATGAAAGAGCGACTCCAGAGCTTTCGAATGGTGTTAGAAAAATGTTTCTAGCTATCATAGTCTTGAGATATGAGGTTTTCTTAGTACACCTCATATTAGCGATTTTGCGTATTTTGACCTCTGGTGACCTTGATATTGACCTGACGAGAAAAATGACAGAATTAATTTCGATATCATTTTCGAAGAGCTTTCGATTGCCGTTTTGCGCTTTTTTCTAGCCCTCTTAGTTTTTGAGATCGTGGGGGTCTTTTTAGCCCCCACCCCCACCAGGGTGAAGGTGGCTCCTACCCGCCACCGGGGCAAGGGTTAACATCCCCCAAAACACAGGGACGGTGGGCCCGCTCAGGTCACCCTATCACCAGTCAGTTTCCAGCCGACATACCTCAAGTAAATATTTAGCGCCGGAGCTTCTCAGGGGAACTGATCCGAAGCCTGCACATGCACCGCCACTGCATGTTCCAGAGCAGCGGGCTGGAGCCCAACGTTCTACCAACTGAGCTACCGAGGCGGCAATATTATCCCATGCCAACTATCATAGTTATTATCTCTGTAATTTTCCTTTGACCCTGTCATGACGCTCTTTCTCATCCTGACTGACTTGCTGGGATCGTATGCTAGGTGGACCGTATCAGGGGAAAGGTAACCAGCAGGGTGGTTGTTTTTGGGGGTACATTTTTCGGGGTCCAAAACCACAAAATTCCAATTTCTCGCCACAATGACCCGGAAATCAAGAAAATTGCATTCTTCATGTTCAATTTTGCAAGGGAAGGAGTGTCCGGATAAAAAATGCAAAAGGGTAAACCGACAATAAAAGTTTTACATGAGAAAACATGCGTCCTGGACAAAAATATTAAGTTTTATTTTCTCACTGAGCCCTAATGGACAGCTTCAGGTGTCTGTCTGCAAATGTGTGAAGGCTGCGCCGCCTCCAATTAGAATAAGAATGCAGTGAAGGCGGAACGTCCGAATTTAAGGGGGGGCACCGTGGACTTTTAACCCATTTCTTTCCAGTCAATGCCATTGGGTTACTGTTGAAAAAATATTTGAGGGGGGGCACTGTGCCCCACCCCACAGTTCCGCTGCCAGTGTAAGGATGCATAATATGGACTATTGCCCAAGTAAAATATAAAATAAGGCGTGGTGGATCCGGGGGATGGGGTAGCAAGGGGCACTTGCATCCAGGAACCTGACAGCATGCTGTTGGCAACATTGGGTGCACCAAAGTGCATTATACATCAGAGAAGGCGAAATTTGGTTCCCATAGTTTTTACCGGATTAAATGGGCTGGCGGTAGAAACGTCCATTTCGTGGCTTAAGGTCTAATTATGGTTCAAAATACCCCCATTAGAGCCCCGTCACAAGGCTAGTTGTGATAGGGGCCGAGCTGGTTGTATTCAGTTTCTATATATTTTATATCCCATTCTGCTGATGAGTTAGTTTTGTGTTTCAGTGCTGCCTCTGTTGCTGACGCACGTGTCGTGGTTGCTGCAGGCTCCGCCGTCACCGGACCCGTCTCGAAGGAGTGCGCCGACCTGTGGCCCAGGATTGCCAGCAACGCCAGCTCTGTCCAATAACTGTGTCCGCGCGTCAACAAAATAAATACAAAAAAACTTCAGCTTCTGGTCTGGTGCTATCGATACTACCTAGGCCACGTGTCCCGGCCTGGCGGCGCAGTACTCTCGGCTCAGCTTTAGGCCTGGCGGTGATACCACTCGCTCTTTCCGGGAGCTGCAGAACTGAGGCGAAGTCGCATCCTAAAGCCAGTATTATTTTTCTCACGCCACAGCCATCAGCATATCAAAATAGGTCCGTTCAATCCAGCCATGGCCCACCGCTGAGAGAAACTCTCGGGAGCTTGTGACCACACCTGAACTGCTTAGAATTGCCTATGGTCGAGGCCTCGGTTGGAAGTTGGTGTTGGGGAGAGACACCAGCGTTTCAATCAAATTAGTCGGTGATTTATTATTGACTTCCAGCTGAGCCACTCCGGCTGCTGAGTTGGTTGAGCTCAGGAAACCTTGCAGTGACAGTGCATTGGTGAAGACTTGGAATCGATTCCCGTGAGACACACTGCGCTCATTGTTTGCCCGACGTAGGTCGACTGGCACCTAACTGGTGTGAGGATGATCTGTGCGTGGCTGCTGTCCGTGCACTTTGTAGGGCGTTAAAACTTGGCCTTATGCATCACCCCGTCATTGCGGGAATTGCTCGTTCAAATAGTGGGGTCGGGTTCTCCGTGATAAGTCCATGGATGAGTAGTGGGGCTTCGATCCCAAAAGTAGAACACTGAATACGGAAACACAATCTATAAAAAGAAGTTCGGGAGTAGTGCTTATCCTCGGAAGCGTGAAAGCGCAAGCCGAATTCTTGGTGCGAGGTACCCTGATCATGTGCTGTAACTCACAAAGGTTGTAGGTTATAGTTCGGGCACGCCAATGAGCCATGTGAAAGCAGCACCGAATCGTGCGGCATTCCGAAACCATTAACGATGTTTTCGATCCCTACGCGGTACCGAGCCGGCCGCTGAACACATGGCCTTTCTTGTGATAAACTTACATATGTTGCCTGTTGCGAGGCATCTACGCATCGTTTAGTCTCGCCTCATCAGCTTTATCGTAACTGCGCAAGGCGTTGCGTTCGTCGCAGAGTGCTGTAACCGCGCAAGGCGTTGCGTTTGTCGCAGAGTGCTAATATAGCCCTCCATGCTGATTTGGCGAATTTTTGCGCGCATTGCGCTCGAAAGTATACGTGAGGCACGCTATCTGAACACCGGTTTAATTTGGTTTCCTCGCTCCCCTCTGCAGTCGTATGAGTTGGTTCATGAAACAGTAACCGTCACATATGGTAAGAAAAACGTCTAGCAAATGACAGTTTAATATTTTCATTCCGGCCCAAAAAATATCACGTCCCTCGTCAGTTGGCTCATGAAACGAGTTACTCGCAGCAGCCGACAGTAACAGTTCGAAGGAATCACGGTAGACAAACTAGCGACACAAGCGTCAAATTCAACCACAACTACGATGGGAACCGGAACAGCTGAACATAGCTTGTCCATACTTCAGGGCACAGGTCCCGTCATAAAGCTTGCATCTCCCTTCTGTGTTCATCACAGGGAACCGATGATGAGACCAGGGACGCACCGAATCGCACACTCGCGGTTTGATGGCAACGTGCAGCATCACGGCGCGTGATTCACGTCATTCAGCACTATCGTCGCAGCACGCGAGGGTTGACTGCGTTGTCGCGGGACCTCTGGAACTGCGATTAACGAGTACAGCCGCTTGGATTTGTCGGACCTGAGACTACAGTTAGTAGGCGGCTCATTTCATGAGCGACTGTCTTGCCCTCGCGTGCAAACTAGGTACCATGCCCAACCAGGCAAAGGTTCGGTTTGCTCGCCTCAGGCCTGCCGGTGGGTGCGGCCGGGCTGTTCGCTGTTAGTGACTAGGTGGCGGGTTCCGGCGCTACCCTGAACTGGCGCACCGACGACTGCCGCCGCACGGTGACCACCAGCGGCTCGGCGCCCTCCAGAATCCGGTACACGTCAGAGGCCGCTCCGATCGGCGCCTCGTTGATGTGTGTGATGACGTCACCCGGCTTCAATCCGGCGCTGTAGGGGGGAGGTGGCGTGTCAGCTGCGGCACGGACACGTGCTATATATATATATATATATATATATATATATATATATATATATATGTATGTATGTATGTATGTAACTGTATATGTATATATTAACTACGCTATACAGGGTGCTGCCAATTTGTGACCGTGTTCAAACATTTCCCCGGGAGTGTGATTAGGTTCGAGCGCCGTGACCAAGATGTGTGACCAAGACCTCCAGTGCAATCTTTGAGAACCCAGCATGGGCAGGATCAGTGACGACGGCAGTCAGGGGTGGGCGGGCCGCGTCTGACTCACGCGTGCGCAGGCGAGCCGACCACCAGCTTCCACACCAGTACGCCGTGCGTGACGTCGGCCGGGAAGTCGGGCTGCCGCAGCTGAAGCTCCTGGATGATGGCCGGCGACAGCGTCAGCATGGTGATGCCCAGGTACCGCCTGCCAGCTGCCGAGTGCGGCCGCCGCTCTGTCCGTGCAGAGGGGGGTGTCAGCGGGTCCTGGCGGTGGGGCTGGTGTCAGCGGGTCCTGGGGAGGAGTCAGCGGGTCTGGGTAGTGAAGGGGGGGGTATCAGCGGGTCCTGGCAGTGGGGCTGGTGTCAGCGGGTCCTGGGGAGGTGTCAGCGGGTCTGGGTAGTGAAGGGGGATCAGCGGGTCCTGGCAGTGAGGCTGGTGCCAGCGGGTCCTGGGGAGGTGTCAGCGGGTCTGGGTAGTGAAGGGGGGATCAGCGGGTCCTGGCAGTGAGGCTGGTGCCAGCGGGTCCTGGGGAGGTGTCAGCGGGTCTGGGTAGTGAAGGGGGGGGATCAGCGGGTCCTGGCGGTGGGGCTGGTGTCAGCGGCTCCTGGGGAGGTGTCAGCGGGTCTGGGTAGTGGAGGGGGTATCAGCGGGTCCTGGCAGTGGGGCTGGTGTCAGCGGGTCCTGGGGAGGTGTCAGCGGGTCTGGGTAGTGAAGGGGGAGTATCAGCGGGTCCTGGCAGTGGGGCTGGTGTCAGCGGGTCCTGGGGAGGTGTCAGCGGGTCTGGGTAGTGGAGGGGGGTATCGGCTGGTCCTGGCAGTGGGGCCGGTGTCAGTGGGTCCTGGGGAGGTGTCAGCGGGTCTGGGTAGTGAAGGGGGGATCAGCGGGTCCTGGCAGTGGGGCTGGTGCGAGCGGGTCCAGGTAGTGGAGGGGGAGTGTCAGAGGGCCTGGGCAGTGGGGGGTGTCAGAGGGCCCGGGCAGTGGGGAGGTGTCAGATGGCCCGGGCATTGGAGGAGGTGAGATGGTTCTGGGGAGGTGTCAGTGGGTACGACGTGACCGTACATAGAAGCGACGGCACCCTCATAGCAGGCAACCGACGCTGGTCGGTGTACTAAACAAAATCGTAGCGAAAATGATGGTTATGCGGCATGCTATAGCAAAGGTTCTTACTTGAGCTGTCGTCCGCAGCCCGCAGAAGGAACTGCTTGCCGTAGTCGATAGGAATGGCGAAGGAGATGCCGGCCGTCACCTTCATGGCATTGATGCCGATTACCTCCCCGTCCAGGTTGACCAGGGGGCCTCCCGAGTTACCGAACTGGATCAATCCAACAACGGGAGATCAGGGACCGGTTCTCACGCAAGCATCGACCTTGCACGGTTCTAACACAGACCAAGCTTACACGGTCCCATGGCACGACCTTAGGGGCCGGCCATAAATTACGTAACGCAAACAGGTGCGGGTGGGGGAGTCAGCTGCAGCAATATCAATCGTTATGCAACACACATGGGCGTCAAAAGGTGTTACATCGCGGCGGATAAGAAGACAAAATATGTGTTGCGTAACTTATGGGCAGCACCTTACACAAATATAATTCGTTGCGCAGAAACTATAATATTGGGCAGTGCCGAAAGGGACCGATGGCGACCATGGACTGGACATTTTGATGTGAAGGGAAAGGGAAGAGCTTTGGGCTACCAAGAAGAGGAATATAGCCAAACTTGAAGATCGAGCGTATTTTTCCCACACCGCACCCTTCAGATAAAGTCAAATTTCTTTTTCCTAGTTATATATTAGAAGCAGTGATGAAAGCAACAAGACCATGTCACAAGTACACAAAAATTAGAAGAGAAAACCTTGAAACTCACCACTGTCGTTTCTGTAAAAAGATCACGCAAAGTACAAAAAAATCCACATTAAATTTATTTCACACACCAGAAAAGACCTCGGGCTCTAACGGAGACGAGGCGTTAATAGGGTGTGCCAGGTGGTGAGAGGGTGTGGAGCTGGATCCAGCCCAGTTCTTCACCTTGTCGAGTTCGACGCCGGAGAGGCCATGGTCTAAATACATATATATTACCTTGACACCGTGTCCAGGACTCGCAGGCGGTTTCAGCGTACGTTAAGTAAATGTATAGAATGCGCTCCCAAAATCAGTCCTACAGTCGCAATCGCTGGAGAAATTCAGGGCAAGAATCAACACGCAATGGGAACCTCAGATATACCCAAACCCACATCCAATTACCATGGTTGAGCCCAGGACCAATCTAAGGGGTTCGACGAGATCGATCCTAGCAGGCTTTACCATTGTCATACCGAACAATCAGGAAAATTATACCGCGTAATACCGAGCTGAAGGCTTGAAACATAAGGTACTCTTGTGGATTTCCGTATTTTTGTATTTATCGAAAATTTCCACTTAAAGGGAGAAACGCGAAACAATTATTATTGTGGTTTCTTGCTATTTGAAAAATCATGATTACGAAACTGTCCATTATTTTGTATCTTCGGCAAAATTTTGGGAGGCCACTCACTTATTATTGAAATAGGTTAACAGTTCCGATAAAATGCTGAAACCTTCACCCATCACTTACTTTTCGAAAACTATTTAAAGCTGAAAAGTATTTTTGCAATAAAAATGTCTTCTCCTGTATTTGTATTTGAATTAATTTTACAAAGCCTTTAAAAAATATAACATGAATTAGTTTGCCCTAGAAACGGAAAAACATAATTACTTAAGTCTTCAGCCATTTCGTACCTCGGGTCTTGAATCGTTTTCTGCTTCAGCTCCAGGATGACAAAACTTTTGCGTCAGATGAGGTGGCTGTACGTTCTGATTGGTCAATTGTGATTTCTTAAAAGTCCTATATTTTTGGTTTGATATTATTTTTGGCTGTTGCTTTCTAAAAATAACTTTATTTAATAGTTTTTTAATAGTTTCAAACTTTCACGTCACTGCTTAGGAAAAATGGGACCGGTTTTTTTAGACAATTTGATAGTCTTAGCCGGGGGTACGTCATTTACATCGATAAGAGGTGTACCGGTAGTCGTCTAGAAATGTTGACGTTGAGAGCAATTTTAAGACATTTGCAGGCCCAATTCGCAAAAAATGAGAATAGGACTTCTGAAACAACTTTTTGTGACCTTTTGATTTAGCCAATACACTTTTTTCGCGCATCTCCCTTTAATCGCGGTGCCTCTTCCAATGCCGTCGCTATGAGGATGATAATAATAATACTTTGGAAGGAAATGATGTAGGATAAGGATGGTTGAGCATGAGGATTGGGTTAAGGAACACCCATGTCGAGGCAGCGCAGCCACACCGGCGCAGATGCTCTCAGCTCCGGGTTAGGTAAATACGTTTGAAGAAAGGAAGCACCAGTGACAACAAAACAAAAGGTTCAAAAGATGATATAGTTTTTGCAATTCATCCTTTCCGCTGTCAGCCATGTTAAGAGCAGTGCGAAGATCACTACTATTCAGACTAAGCTGCGCGGGTCCGGCATCAGGCAGTTATAGGGAACTTACAGTGATAGCAGCGTCTGTTTGTATGTATTCCATATCCTTGCCATGAAGACCCAGTTCTGCGCTCTGTCGGTTCACTGCCGAAATGATACCTGCGGAGAGACAGCAGGTCCAAACATACCGATCTTCCTTGACGCGTGATGTGTCAAAGCAGCACCCTTCAGCGCGACAATTAGTGGTATAGCTAGTAAATTTAACATTTCATAGCAAGGAAAGAAGTAAATGTCCCGATTCCTTTCACAAACCAAAAAAATTGTACTGGGAAAATGTCAAAATCCCAAATACAGACCATGTGCACTGCACTGATGGGCAACACAAACACCAGTCTGCACCGCAGCGGCAGTGCTCGGCGTGAAGTTATACTGACCGGCAGTGATGGTGTTGGACAGGCCGAGGGGGGAGCCCATGGCGACCACCCACTCTCCCAGACGCAGGTCTGAAGAGCGGCCCATCCGCAGTGTCGGCAGCTGCGTCTGAAGGGCCACCAGAACATGTACAACGTAGACAGGCGTACAACCCAGCTCACTGACAATGGCTGCCGTAACAGGGGGCCCTTCAGCCAGCTTAGCCTACACCGATGAATTCGCAAACACAAAAAGGGCCAGTAAATTGCATCCAACCCTGATCCATTTGACCGAAATTTACTTACGCAAGGTATGCGAAGGGTAGCCAGGTCGGATTTGACATCGACTGATTCCACGATGGCCTGGAAAGTTCTGCCGTCGTGCAGGCGAACCTTCGCAGAAAGTATAGGACGGTCACAGGCGAGACAGCAGGCAAACCTGCAATAATCAGTCCAGCACAAGCGTACACGGCATACAGAATTACAGCTCTCGGAGACGGCTCTTAGGGCTGGCTTTCTTTTAGAAGCTTGGAAAGATATCGCAAAATGGAGAAACGACCACGAGAGGCATTCACAGTATAAGTTTAGGCAGCCCCGAAGTCGCGTAAAAGTCGATGAGAAACAATCAAACATGGAGCGATTTCCGAAAAAATTATCTGCAGGCTGAGCAAACAGCACCCAGACTATTTCCCTAGAACCCAGGCTCCCGTTCTTTATTACCTTAACAGCTGTATCTGACTGCTTACCAGAGCCCTGTCATCCTCTCTTATCACCATGCTCGGCCTCATTTGACTTTAGACCCTGCTCCCTATTTTTTCTGCCCAGCCTGGTCCCACCTATTTGTCCACCAGCGCTTTGTCCTTCCTGCCTCCTGCCCTCCTTTCTATTCTACCCTGTCCTGCCCAATCTGTTTGCCCCCTTGCGCCCTGCCCTGTCTGGTCCAATCTGTCGGCCCAACAGCGCCCGATCCTCCCATTTTCTGCCATGCTCAGTGCCAACTGATTGCCTTTCCAGTGTCCTGACCTCTCTTCTGGTCTGCCCTGCACGGGGCTATTCGACTGACCATCAACGCTCTGTCCTCAACTCTTATTTATCTTTTCCGGTCCCATCTGCCTGCCCGCCAGCGCCCTGTCATTTCTTCTCTGCACTACCTGACCCTATCTGACAACTCACAAAAGCCCTCTCTTCCTAAATAGAGCCGGGAGTGTCCATCCTTCCCGGATCTATCTGAATGTCCGTCAACGCCGTGTTCTCTCTTTCTTGGTCCCATCTGTCTGCCCGCCAGCGCCCTGCTCACTATTCTCTTCCGTCAATCCAGCATTTTTAGTCGTTCATCAGCATCCAGGGTTCTTAATTTGTTCGCCTATCTGACTGCATCTTGAATTCCACCTCAGGCATTACGCTCCCTTTTCCACACCATGTCCACCCCTGCAGGTATTTTCATAGTTTCCCTCTCCTACCATTTAATCATATCTACCTCGTTTCAGATTTTCGTCTGATGTGGGTTCCGAAAACTTTGCCCAGGACTGAAAGAATGTCCGAGCAGACATGCAAAGAATGTCAGGTGTCAGTCTCCAAATGGACCAAAATTTCGTTTTTGCCCCCCCCCACTGTAAAATACGGCATTACGCAACGGGGATCCACGGAAACATCGAAGATGCCACCCGCCGTCATGCCCCACAGAACCTTCGGCGTTTGAGCATCCCGCACACAGAGCAAAAGGGGTCCTTGACATTTCGGAAACTTAATATGTATGTCTGTATCTGCATATTTCTTAAGCGTCGTATTCATTGTAACGAAAAAAGTATGACAAAAACAAATTACTGTTTTTAAGGTGCTGTTTCGGTAACCTGAAAGAGCCTTTTGATATAAACATATGCGCTTTTACCCGAATACCCACCGGCCTAAATTCCTTAAAACACACCCGAAGGTGCCGGACGTGCCTGAACTGACAAGTAATATACGTGCCTGGAACGGATACCTCTTTCAAATTCAACAGATAAGCACCTCTTTTGAATTCGAGGACATCTTCTGTAATCAAATTGAGCGTCTCATTGATCCCATGAATTCACATGCATTTTCAGGGAATGAAATTTAAAACCATTGATTTTGTTAAAAAAACATAATTTCACCAATCTGCATCGAAGTAAATTCTACAAAACAAATGTGTGCGATCCCTGATCAACGATTTATGGAGATCCCTGGAGGTCCTGCGGGAGTGAGGGGTGCGTTCAGACGTGTCCTTTCCCTGGTACCTGGATGGTGCTGTGAGGCGTGTTCACCACCACGTGCGCGTTCGTCAAAAATCAGACCGTCGGGGTGGACGATAAACCCGGAGCCATTGGAGGCAGTAGCTGGTCCCCCGAAAACGCCGCGCCTGAAGCAGTTACGATGGTCAAAAGCAAATGTCAGGTCAGCGTCCACTAGCAAAATAAATAGCCTGAGCCGGCTAGTGGTATGTCACACAGTAGCAGGGTGATCCATAGAAATGGCTAACAGAGATAAGCAATGAATTCTGACCATATTTTGGGAATGAAGAGTAAAATAACTCTCGAATACTCTGCAATTATGTTGAATGCAGGACAGTAATACTGTTTCCGATATAGCCATTATGAAACGCAAAAAAAGTATCCAAATTTACTCATGTTGTCGTTCAATACCCGCCAACAAGGATATAACTACCACACTAAAAGAGAAAATCGAAACCCCCAGAATTCTTCACCGTCTCATGTCCTTGATCTCGATGTAGACAACCGCTGGTTTGGTTTTCTCCACCACTTCTGCGATGAAGTTGTACCGTTCACGCCGCGTTGGGGGCCGTTTACCGTCTCCGGCGGCACCGTCAGGGGGGTAGGCGACAGCGGCGCTGACACTCGGCACCAGGCCAGAGAAGAGCGCCCAGCCGCTGTCAGCATCGCGTCGCAGGTAGCGCTGCAGTCCGTGCAGCAGCAGCAGTGCTGTCACACCACCACCAGCCCAGAGAGCAGCCCGCTGCTGGCTGTCACGCCGACGCTGCCACCAGTCCCGGCCGCCTGAGGAGCGCGGCTCCTGCGCCCGCAGCAGTGGCAGCAGTCCGCAGGCACAGCCACTGTCTGTTAGGCACGGCCGTTCAAGTCGGTGAAGTGAGGTGCCACTTGGTCCTGGCCATGTGACATGAGCCAGCACCCTGGCAAGCAGTCCTACTGCTGACATGCCAGTTGCACTGAAAAGGGTGCAGCAACTAATTGTCAATATGCTGAAACAAATCATAAATGATAGTTTTCAATGTCAGCTTATTCTAAAGCAGTCACTTACTGAAGATACTTTACAATCCAACAAAAATAATGACATTGTTCTGAGTTCACTACGCTGATTAGTGACACCTTAAACATGGCTTGTTCTCTACAAACTTTGATTTTGACAGATTTTGGTGAAAGACCATTCTTTTTGCTTTGTGTTTGCAGGAACTACAGTGGTGACTGTGAGCAAGGTGCTGCAAGCAGTCACGCTCAGCAGTCAGACTAGGCACTAGGCAGCCAGCAAGATTCGTGGTATAGCTGGGCCAGTCTGGATACTGTCCAACTTTGGTGAGTGCAGAGGATCTTTGACTACCTGTGTGACAGGTGTTATCTGTCTGCCGTTGGAAAGCAAAAGCAGTAAGGTTTTTGGAACACTGGAACGTGAACAACAACACCTTCCCCACCACCAACAAATAAAAAGTCAGATACGTTCCTCCTGTGTTATCACCAGGCGTGTTATTCTGCCGGCAGAACGCATAATAGTGTGCCACACTCATGCGCAGTAGGGTATCATGGACTACAAGATACCATATTGCGCATGCGTGCAGCATACTAGTATGCGTTCTGCATGGCAGAATAACATGGCTATCATCTATCTCTATCTTCTAATCACATTGTTCGTTACCATGCGGATATTCGCCTGGTACCTATTTACAGTCTATAACTGGAGGTTAAAATAGTGGATGTGTTTGCTTTGATTAAAATTAAGAAAACTTTTATACATATTTTCATTTCAATTTTATCACGTGGTTTTTTTGCGGCAATTGCGGCACTTCTTGTTTCAGTCCTTCCTTGGTGGCACCAGCAGGAGGAAAGAAGACGACCAACAAGAACAACAACAAAACAAAAACAATACTACAAGAGGCGGATAAAATGTTGAGATATAGGTTAAGGTCAATTGAATTTGTTGAGTGGTATGGGTCAGAAATCCAGCAATTTCAGGAAGAGTACGGTTGGATGTTCGATTTCAAAATGACCAATTTGTTTATGAATGATGTTTTTAAGCGCATGCCTGTTCAGTGGCTTGAATTTTGTGGGACAGAACAGAACGATATTTCGGTATTGCATTCCATTGCAAATGCCCGAGAGCAGGTAAATTTTGTCTTCAGTGTGTTATGTATGTTCATCACAGGCCCTGATTTAAGGATTATCATTATTTTTTACATTGGGGGCCCATTTCATAATAGGTGTAGCTCATGCCAGCAGCGTGGAATGGCATATCAATATTACAGCACATAAAGGGAATTGTATACTGCGGTCCTTCACAAAAACGTAGAATAAAGTATGATTTTAAATTTAAGCTGGTGTGATTCCCGTACATAAGCCAGTGCAATATGACTTGAAGTTTTATCACGTAGATACATCTTCCACCAGTCTGAGGCTGAGTCTTGCGCAGAGTGTTGAACACACTGGCCAGCAGGGTGTCCAGGCTGCAAGTGTGACATACACTATTGATTAACCAGCAGTGATAGTTATATTTCAAATTTTGCTCATCATGACAGTATAGAGTGAGTGCTCATCATTCAAATAATATAATAATTTTAAAGGACATCTTTCATTCAAAGTCCTCCCACCATGGAGTTATTGAGTCTTTCAAGTATTATTTCCCCAGCACTACTGCTAGAGCTCTGGGGAAATAACACTTAATGGACTACATGACTCCACAGTGTATCCTGATTGCCAGCTTGATGAGGATCACACTTTGACCATTGAAACTAAGCCATTGTAACCTGATGACCTTTTTAAGGGATGCCTGACATGGCCAGATATAGGCTGCAGAGAATGGCTGCACTAGCATCCAGCTTGCAAAATGTGTTAGTGTTCTGAACAAGGTGTATAGGGCTGCTCAAAGCCTGCCCCAATTGGGGTAGACATTTGGTTGCTTGGGCCGATTTTTTCCTTCCATGGTGGAAAAATTAGGCAAGCCTCTTAATTACAATAAATGTCCTTTTTTTCTCTTATTTCTGCTTTCCCAGTCTGCCCTGGTGGGTCATTGTTGCCCCAAGGTTTCCGTACCTGTCCCAAACATGGTCAAAAGCTGTCTCAAACTGGTAGGTCTGTCCTGAGGCTGCCCATACAAGATCCTGTGTACTTTGCCATATTTGGCAGACAGGACAAGCAATAACACCAACCAGCAAATCCACCACCTGTGTGCTATCAGCTGCCACAACTGTGGACCAGCTTGAGCCCCCTCTGTATGTGATGGTGTTGTCTAGTTTGCAGGAGCATGGTGAGAGATCTACCTTTTATGTCAATAGTGTGATTTGACATATCTGTGAAATCTGTGAGACCGAACTGTGCATGGCTGTGGCTGTGTTTTCAGGATGACTGGCGGAAAGCTTGCGCACGTTCGTCCGCCGGTGCGGCCGTCTACGCCGGTGGCAGCTCTGGGCAACGGGGATGACGACGCTGACCAGCGCTCGGCAACGGGGAATGACGACGCCGACCAGCGCTGGGTGACGAAAGATGACGCCGCCGGTCAGTGTATGGCGACAAGGGATGACGGCGCCGACCAGTGTGTGGCGACAAGGGATGACGGCGCCGACCAGTGTGTGGCAACAAGGGTTGACGGCGCCGACCAGTATGTGGCAACAAGGGATGACGGCACCGACCAGTGTGTGGCAACAACGGACGACGCCGCTGACCAGGCCCTGATGCAGCGGCCGGCTGTCGCGATGCGTGGGATCTCCGCCAAGAAACGACACGAACTGGAGCGAATGGTGCCGGCCCTCCGGCGGCTCTGCGACAGCACCGACTGTGGCCTGGTCATCGACGTAGGTGCTGGCCTGGTGAGAGATGCTACTGCTTAAACACAGATTGAACAATGTCCAGTGGTCTAGTTTGATGTTTATATGTAGCTATAATGATGGTTTAAATGAACACATCTCCAGTTCTAGTTGATTTAAGAGGTGATGGTTTTTAGAAGCTCAATCAATTTATTGTCATGCGCTTCGTTTGTTTAAGTTATGATTTGCTTCCGGGACTTGAAAAAGAAGTTGACTGTTCTGACTTTCTCCGATAGAACTTACTATAAAACATATTTTCTATATGAATGGGAGCAGAAGCGGTACAAAACGGATAACGTCCCAACCTATCCTCCCCCGAGCCTACACCCAATTCATGAAGTCGGGAGAGAGGATGTGCTGTCATTGTGACATGGGTGACGCTCTGCGACAGGGCCACCTTGCTGAATGTGTGCGCCGGGCGGCGCCGCGACTGCGGGTGCTGGCGCTGGAGCGGGCCGCCGGGCTGGTGGCTGCGGGAGCGGATCGGCTGCGTGCCCGGCCCGACGCCAGCTGCCGCGCCTGTCTGCGACTGACAGCCTGCGATGTCAGCGCCTCGGAGGAGTGCCGCGACCGGCTGCGGGGGCTGGCGACTGAGCTGTCGGTCTGCAGCTGCAGCTGCCCGGACCGCCGCGCCGAGGACCCGGCGACGTTCGCCAGCTCGCCGAGTGGCACCTTCTCCAACGACACCTCAGTTTTGGGCTCAACAGCCAGCACCTCTGCAGCGTCCGCCTCATCTGCTGCTGTACCATCGACATCTGCATCCACCAGCTCAGGCTCGTCGACGAGCACAACTGCATCACATCTTGCATCTGGAGGTCCTGATTTATCAGCCGGCACATCACCAACAACATCCCCGGATCGATCTCCATCGTCAGCGCGCTGGTGCCTGACCGGTCTGCACACGTGCGGCGACCTGACACCGCAGTTGCTGCAGCTGGCAGTGCAGATGGTGGAGGTGCGCTCCGTGCTGCTGCTCTCCTGTTGCTACCACCGCGCCGCCCAGCCGTGGTTGCCGCTCAGCCGCGCGCTGGCCGGCGTCACCCTCAGCCCGTTCGCGCTGCGGCTGGCGTGTCAGCAATCGGTGACTGCCTGGTGCCGGCAGTCGGCGCGCGACCACCAGCGCCACTCGCGCGCCGCCGGCTGGAGAGCCATGCTGGAGCTGGTGGTGGCTCGGCTGGGCTGCAGACTGCGACGGCGGCGCCGCCACCCAGTCGACCAGTACGCAAGCTTCGCGGAGTACGCAGCGGATATGCTGGAACTTGGTGATGTGGACGAAATTGGTGTTACGGTTGGTAAGAATGAGCTGGGATGCTCATGCAAGAACCCAAACGAGACTTTCGTCTCCAGGTGTTTGGCTTGTGACAATAAGCATAGCAAATCGACTGTTACCCGTGGCTGTGATCCCGGGAACGGTGATGTGTCGGGTGGTTTGGCAGCAGCTGATCTCGGTGGTGACGGTGCCGTCACGGACAGCGCCAGTGGGAGGCGACACACGGGCGGCTGGACTGAGACTGTGGCGGCAGTGGAGCGGCAGTGCCGGCCGCTGCTACGCGGCGTGGAGCTGCTGGCAGCGCTGCAGGCGTGCGTACAGCCGGTGCTGGAGGGTCTGCTGCTGCTAGACCGGCTGCTGCTGGCGCGGGAGCACGCCATGCACGCCCGCCTGCTGCCGCTGTTCGACCAGGCGGTGTCGCCGCGCGCCTGGGCCATCCTGGCCTGGAAACCCTGACCTCGCCTTCCCTGCCGAGCTGGTCCATCCGATGGCAGGCCACTGGATGGAACGATCCTGCACGGAACTGGTGGGGAACCCTGCAATACAACATCACGGTAAATTACTATGTTGACATTGGGTGGAAGGAGTGGCTCAATGTTCGCGCAAATGTCCTTTGTATTCATAGCCTCGTTCTTAAATTTGTTGACCCAAAACTAGGTGATGCGTTTATTCGGCTCATAACTTGGCTAATTGTGTTTTCTTGTGTTGTCTATATATGACTGACGAAGCCTCAAGGGCGCAATATCACTCATTTGCTGCTTCAGAATTCCACCCGTTGCTTGGTAGATAAGCTTTTACTTGAAGATGTTGCTGGAGGCCATCAACTATTCCATGCTCATTTTCGGCTCCTGATTGTATATCACTTCCTTTCCGAACATCTATGTTGAGTTCTACAAAACAGACTCTGATCAGCAGATGTGTTGAAGGAGGGAAGTGCTTTGGCAATAGTAGACTCCAGGGTGGTGTTGAGCACCACATACAGTAGACTCCAGGGTGGTGTTGAGCACCACATACAGGGTGACCCCCCACCCCAAAAAAAATAGTCATCACACAAAGTCAAATAACGTCCAAAATTTTGTTTCGATCATCGCCAAACTTCACCCACATTATGACAAGGCTATGTACTCAAAATCCACCAACTTTCAAGTCTCTGGCTTAAAAAATTGGTCTTTTACTGGCGCTTCAAAATGTGCTCCAAATGAGCCCCCGCCGCTGTAGGCGGTGACCCAAAAACAGTCATCTTCAAAAATCAATCAACGTCCAAAATTTTATTTCGATCATTAGCAAGCTTCATCCACATTATAACAAGGCTATGTGGTCAACATCCACCAACATTCAAGTCTCTGGGTTAAAAACTCGGCTTTTTACTGGCGCTTCAAGATGTGCTCCAAATGAGCCCCCCGCCGCTGCAGGCACACTTGAATTCGGCTAGCGAAGTTCTCGATGACCCGCCCGCATTCCTCGTTCGGGATCGCTCTTATGGCTGCTGTGATGGATGTCTTCAGGGCAGGAATGATCTGTGGGTTGTGTTCATGCACCCTGTCCTTCAGGTACCCCCACAGCTAAAAATCTGGGGTTTCAAGTCCGGTGAATGCGGCGACCACTCGGGGTCACACCTGCGGCTGATCAGTCGGTTAGGGAAACGCTGCCGGAGCATGCCAGTGATTTGTTTGAGGTGTGGGTGGTGGTGTCATCCTTTTGGAACCACTGGAGGGCCCTGAAGACCCCTCTCCGTCGACCAAGTGCTGTCCAGAACTCGCCAAGCACCTGGACATACCGCTCGGTGTTGATTGTCACAGACTTACCGGATACAAGTGTGCCTGCAGCGGTGGGGGCTCACTTGAAGCACATCTTGAAGTGCTAGTAAAAATCAGAGTTTTTAAGCCAGAGGCTTGAAAGTTGGTGGATGTTGAGCACATAGCCTCTTCATAATGTGGATGAAGTTTGGTCATGATGAAAATAAAACTTCGGATGTTATTTGACTTTTGGTGATGACAGTTTTTTTGGTCACCCTGTACCTAAAGATTGGACGTTTAGGATATACGTGCTATTTGTAACATAAAACGATGTGTCTTCGTCTGGAAAAGTCCATGTGATTCCCCAAATCCCTCCCAACAGGGTGACGTCGTATAATCCTGGCAGGAGGTGCGTCGTTAAACCCAAAAATTATTATCCCGCCCCATCCCCCTCACTAGTGATCTTCAGTAAAAGCCAGATCCCCTCCCTCTCCATCAGCAAGTATCAAATCCCATTCGGTTGCTGGCGTCTTATACGAACTGCCCCTAGTACATGTGTCGAAAAAGTTCCGATGCAATTTTCTCACACATTTTTCCAAAAAACACCTTTCATGGCTATTTCCTCGTAGAGAGCTCGCTTTTAATGTGTGGCTTATTTTTGAAGCTCCCTGTACTTGGTCACTAACTCGTGTTTCAATGCTAGAATCTGGAGTTTTGTGTAAATGAATGGGTATGTCAACTTTCATTGATGTTTCCTTTATTTTGCGCATTATCTAGATTTTCCACTTTGTGCTGCATTCACACTCACCTTCGTGTGTGGAAACACTACGAACCCATTATTTTCCACAATTTGGGATCCCCGCGCGATGCGCTCTGGTCCACATTTTGCGTGGTTCATTTATATAATATGTTATGTGTATAAATCTGCTCAATATTAAACGAAGACCTTATAAGTGTTTTTATTTCTACTTTCCTCTGCATCACTTTGCATCCATGTCATTGATGTTTTCAACAAAGTCTGAGAAGTGTACTCGTCTAACATTTTGGTACCTCTGCGCGGTTGTAGGGACAACCGTTTCCTGTATTCAGGAATATGGCATGGAGTGCTGACGAAGGCGGAGAACGGCTGTGCCCCAAACTTCGCAGATGGGTTACCTGCCCTCCCCCAACTTCGAGTTTCAGGTAGACGTTTGTTCAGAAGTGCTTTTTCCCCGATTGAAGTTGCTTTCGAGCCTGAGCTATTCCGATCTCCGTCCGCGTCTGAGCAGTGTGCACATTCCTGGCTCTTAGGTATTTTTTGTGCTATTAAAAACGATTATTTGCATTATTTATGTAGCTCACCTCGAAATTAAGCGCCCCATCCACCTCAGGTATAGTCTAGTCCCAGTTCCCGTGGTGGTGCAAACTCCTTTTAAGCATATCTGAAAACGGAGATTAGCTCCAAACCTATTGTACGGTATTTGGGCACGCAGTTCTACAAAACATGTCGATGTCCAAAGGCGTCCAGGTGTTGAGTGCCAAATTCTCCATTGTTTGATGTTCTGATTGGTAATAGGCTACAGCAGCGGCGCCAGACCCGGTTTGGGGCAGCTACCTGGCCGCGATTGCGGTGACTGGAAGCTGGCAGAAACGTGACTTGGTTTCAATCAGTGCGACGCAGTATTCACACTCTGGAGAAGAGAAACGCTCATTATAGGGAGCGGCGACCAGCGCTGGTGGACCGCTGTCAGCAGAATCGTTCAGCAGTTGCGAACCCTTTGTTTTTACTGCAGCGTTTCCGAAGAGTCCGATGACTGCGCCCGGTCACTCGGGGTACCCTGGCCTCAGTGGTTTCATTGGTTTCTCTGGACTGTGAGTAAACGCTTGTGCTAGAATGTAACAGTCCAGATGTGATATATTCTAGAGCTGACGCCCTCCCTCTCAACTTTTAATCAGTGCTCCCTGTTCTGGACCCGGTTTTCCTGGGCCAGTTCTGTGGCGGGAGACGTCGCCCGGACCGCGGGGTGTTACTCAGAGTAGCGTCTGCGCCCACCTGCAGACCGTGCAGCGCGGACAGGAGGGGATTTCGGGCCCCGGATTTGCGAGATGCCAGCTCACCGTCAGGTGAAATTTGACTGTTGTCACAAAGACCGCAGCGTATGATGACAATGCACAAATCTGTCCAGGTCGCGAAACCTGCAAGTAATACTTACAGGGAAGTAGCTAGCTGTAGATTATGTTGTCCTGCTGGGCTCTCAGCGATTTCAAAGGCATTGAGGATATTCTTGCAGAACCGGAATGACCAGTTCATCAGCAAATGCGTGTCCGCAGCTACGTTTACCGATGGTGAAGACTGCACTTGTCCTGTCGCACTTATGACTTAAAAACACGAGCCAAAAATTCTCAAAACAGAGTGAGAAGGACGACACGCCCGGACCCGGGAAACCTAGTTTACCAAAGTTTGTCCGGGGAAGGTGTCCCTCTCCCCGGTCAACCTACGCGGCCCACCTTGAATTGTCGTTCCTCCTCCCTTAGAATGCAAGCATTGGCGTCCCAACAATGCAATTCGGCGCCCCTGTAATGGGCCACACCTAAGAATTGGTATCCCCTTCGGGCTCAAATGGTGCCCTCTGACCGAAGTGTCCACTCGTGTCGAAAATCCTGGATCGACCTGTGGCGCCCCGGACATTTTTCATTTTGGCTTAATTGGCTTATCAATTTAACGTAGTGGGTGTGCCTGTCCAACTTCTTGTAAGTGTAATATACCCAGAACCAGTTCTATTTCCTGCGTCATTCGGTTTGCCAAACAAAATGATCCGGTGTTATTTGGCCCATATCCGCATATCTTGACGAAAATACTGTAAAACAAGTAATTGGCTTAATTAATCACTAATTTTCTCAATTTTCCAACCGGATTTATGGAAATGGGCCAAAAACATTTTTCCACTATCATGCCCCTCACTGCAGCATTGCAGAATCTATCAATAAGTTAAACATTTTGAATAAATGTGACCTTTATCCCAACCATGCCATTTTTTAACAGCCGTGGCATAAACCTTAACCAAACTAAACGAAGTTTTCACTTTTCGCCTTCGTTTCCCTGGGGCTTCCGGAGGGTCTTTAGTTGGGGAGGGGGAAGGCTTTGTATTTGATTTGTGTCGGAATATGGGGCAGAGGCCTTGGCCTCCTCACTTGTAAAAATATCCAGATTTCAGAAAAATTAGGTGAAAGTATAATGTTTTGTTATCGGAAAATGCAGAGGTGCTAGAGATCCCAAACGCGGTGCGCTTTTAGTTCTAGACGAGACAGCTCCTTGTCAGCAGGATGTAGAATATTCACTGGTCTTCCTTTTTTGCCGATGACGACACCATGCTCCGCAAAGTACCTACTTTTAATTATCATTCTGCCACTCAAATTTACAAGTAGGAAAACGAAAAATGGGTATTGCTTCTCTCTGGGAAACGCACGTGGCAACGTTTGAAACGGAAAAAATATTTTTTTAACCATATTTTAAAGCTTTGAACTCGATTAAGACTAACCCTCCCAGCCTCATACAAGTACAACGCGAATCACTTTATATTATGGCTCCCCCATACATTTCACAAATCGACACCCCTGATCCTAGTCTGCGCTCTAGCGTCACGCAGTGATAGGCCGGCCATCCCAGAATGGGTCTCGGATTGAATATCCAAATGGATCCCTGACCGATTGGATTAGAGTGGCGGAATGTCGGCATTCGGGAAGTTTTGGAACCATATATGGGTTTGGGTTTTTGTTGTTGTTGATTTGGTCTAGTTTCTTGAATATAGCTAAATTGACGAAACTGATTATGATTGATGATCGGCGTCTTTAAACGGCTTGTCTAGGACTGGTGGGAGGAATTCTGATAATGTCGGGTTTGCACCGGAAATTTCCTCGGTCATGACACAGCTCATCGACCACACGCCATCCTGTTACTCCCGCCGCGTATCTGAACAGGGGTGGGTCCGACAGAGTAAGGAAGAATTTCCCCCTAACCCTTGATTTTCGCCTTTTTATAAAAAAGAAAACCCTTTTCCACGATTTTCGGTTCCGTTGTCCCTCCTCCCCAAACCATCAGCCAAGATCCGACATTGCACCTGGACAGGCGTCTGTTAGGGCGGTAGAAGTGGTAGATGCGACCTCAGAAACTTAATAACTTATATCACTGCCAGGATGTATAATTTCAGTGAATAACGAGGCTGTCGTCTGTGTCTGTTGGTTACACTCCTCCCTCGCTCACTGCGGGTTCGTTCGGTCCATGGCTCCCTGTCTGGGCCGCTGGCTGCCATAGTGTGGCTTTCGGCCATAATCGATGGTCCATGACCTTGGATGGCGGCTGGTCCCCGCAAACTGCAAGTCAGCGCCGAGTAGGCCCGGCGCGTGGCGGCGCGATCCCACGAGGCGTGAAGCCGGCTGCAGGCCCCGCACACAGTCGGTGGCAGTGGTGGTGGTGGGAGTGAGTGTGCTGCGAAGGGTCTCAGACGGAGTTCGGTGCTGCCATCACGGTAATTTGCCTTTTTGTTGAAACATTGTGTTTGGCTGTCATTTGTCCTGGGCTGTGAGCCGGGACTGATCGCCTATTTATCAAAGGCGGTGCTTGAACATGACAGCCTAGGCACAATTGGCTTAGTGGTCTCCCCTCCTTCAAAAGGGTTTCAAAAATTAGATATCTTGTTAATGATGGCCAAACAACTGCCCCCCCCACTCGAGAAGGCTAGAAATCCGTGAATACAAGAATGTTAATAAACAAATCAGCTGTTGTCAAGGTCATAAGAGGCGGCAACGCCACAAATGCCACATTAACACGCGCATTGACGGGGGTCTGAGCCACCTTCGCATTGACGGGGGCGGGTACCCGCCCCCCTAAGATCTCGAGAACCACGGTAGGTAGCGAAAAACGGTAAACGGCGATGGGCTGCCCATCCACTTCTCCATCGAAAACATTTGAACCATTTTTTTGTCAGCTCACATTTAAGGTCACGAGAGGTCAAAACATGCCCGTCATAGGGATAACATGTAAAATTCAGTTTTTCGGCCATTACATCTGAACAAGTAAAGATAGAGCAAAACGACTTGAACTATATGAATCCTCTTAGCAAGCCGAATCGAATGATATATAATTTGACCTTGCTAGGTCAAATCAAGGATTTGACCTGACCTGAGGTCAGGTCAGGGTCAAATTATATAAAATGCATATCATTAGAACCGCAAAGCCCAGGCGAGTCTAATGCAGCTAAAATAAATGCTCTATCACCATCCGTTACTGAGTTATTCCGTAAAAACCATTTTTCCCATGTATTTCCAATGGAGAGGTCATGCCTCGTACCTGACCTTAGGTCATCGATATCAAAAATACCGGAACATATGTTAGAGAACTCGGTGGGGCCATTGTGTGATATGAGTTTCAATCGAATAAGTTCACCCTGCTCCGACTTATGCTATCTTAAACTTTTTTGAGGTCGGGTCACTTGACCTGTACTGGTGACCTGACCTGAGATGACCTAACCTTAAAATTTTCACAGAAGTTGTAAAAATGATGAGGGAAAAGGTACACCAAGTACGGCGGCGCTACGCGCCGCCGTTTTTCTGCTGTCTCCGAAAAACCCGAGGGGGGCGGGTACGCCCCCCGTCAATGCGCGTGTTAAAGAGCCGCTAGCATGCCTAATTTGCTTGTTTAAGGAATCAGTATTGGCGTCAGAATGAATGAGGTATTAGATATATCAATCATTAAGCACACATTAGATTCGACACGGGGTTTGGCAGGTTCAGCTGAATCGCGAAGTGCCTAATCTCACATTTGTTGACGGTAGGCGCTGGGTACGTGGATTGTCAGTGATGCAAATAATCGGCTCTTTGACCCAGTAATCCCAAAAAGGAATATTCTCTGTTATTTAGACATCGATTCAAATTAGATTTTTTCCACATGAAATACAGTACTTCGACATTTAAAAGTTTTTAGGCAGTGCCTAATGCGCGTCTATGGAAGCACCGCAACTGCTATTTAGAGGTCAGCACTAGCGGATCCAAGAGGGGGCTGAAGGGGCCGTAGCGCCCTCCAAAGACTAAAATAGTATATTTCCCCCTCCCACCCCAAAAGGGCCAAATTTTTGCTGTTTCCTTTAACATTACTGTTTTTGCTATTTTTCTCAATTTAGCCCCCTCCCCAAAACGTTGGTTTGATCCCCTGTTGTTGTTGTTCCTGTATCCGCTAATGGAGGTCAGTGTAGTCCTTTATACGAGTGTACTAATCAAAAAGTTGCTAGAAAGTGTCTGTGTTGGATTTCCAATAACGACCAGAGGTTGAAAAATCTGCCAACTCGCCAACAATGCTGGTGACAAGCATAGATCAAGTCAGTGGCAAAATAACAGTATTGTGCTCACCAGCATGATGAGGTGACGCTCAGTCTGGCAATTCATGGTGGAAGTCAAAGTCACCGTGAATAAATTATACGGAAAATTTATTCCTACCTATGTTTTCTTTTTTCCCTTTTGGTGAGCAAATATATGGTGCCCCATGTTCTTCATGGTTTTTCAGAGATGGTGAGTAGACGATGATTGTTTGAAAAATAAAACGCTCTTGTTAGGGATGTTTTATTTTAACCCGTGTAGTTTGAGATATGGATGTGGATTACTCGTCAGTGGCGGAGCCAGGGGGGCAAAAGGCAATTGCCCCCCAAACGGAAAAGCTCGGGGCAAAACTATGTTTTTGCCCCCCCAAAGCGATCGACCTCCTTTTCCCCCGACTCCTTTTTAGCTTGTAAGCAAGATCTTGGTGCTTCAACTCTCAACTTCAAACAGAATTAGTGAAGTTCAGTGTAAATATTGGGGCTTTGATAGGAAAAAAAGTATCTTGAGCCCATATTTTTCACCCCGTGGCGTTTTTTTGCTTTTCGTCTCCAGTTCGTAAAATCCTACCGAAAAGGCATATTGTAACGCAACTTTTCACTGCGTGACGTTTTTTTCTTTTCGACTTTGGTTTGCCCCTCCCAAACCAACCGGCTAGATCCGCCACTGTTACTCGTTACGCCTGAATGGTAAGATCCCAGCGCTCACTTGCCTTCATTGTGAACAAAGCACAGGGGTGGCCGTCCGGGCCGGGGTCTCCGTGACAAGTCCCTTGATGACTTTAGTGAGACTCCTACTCCAACAGTCGAATTGGGAACTTCAACCACTTTTTATACGACTTCAACCAAATTTATATTAAAAACCAGTATGGCTGAAAAAAAACCGACCAGGTTTGAAACTCCCGCTTCGACCAGCTCACTGACATAGACTCCATGGCCTAAATGCGATCCGGATCGGACTGCAAATCGAGTCCATCAAGTGCTATTTTCCCAGTGCTATAGAACGGTATGTGCTAAGGTGCTGGTTAAATAACACTTTGTGGACTCGTTGTTTCCGCGGTGTATCCTGATCGGTGTATCCGTGCGACTGAAAGCCCAAATAACTAACTAACTAATCGACGATCCGATCCGGATCCCATTTTGGCCATGGAAACTAAGTCACTGTTTGACGGGTCAGGCAACTGCTGATAGGTATGCGTGGTCTGCATATTCGCTGGCGTGGGTTCCCAGGAGCCCATACCAGAGCATTGCATTCTGAAGCCGCTCAGGTACTGGGCCTGATTCGTTGAGCCCTAGTGAAAAGGAAATTGTCCTCTCCATAATTTTTTGGAGAGGACGGCTTGTCTGGTGGGTCTGCTCAGCCCAAGGCCTTGCGCTCAGCCTTCAGTGACTGCAGAAGTTCCCCAGAGCTATCGGTGATACGGGGGCTGGTTCATAGGCGGATCCAGGAGGGTAAGTGCCCATCCCCCTCAATCAAGCAAACGCCCTTGGTACGCCCCTTTCTTCAACGTCCCCCACACCCAATATGAGTATCGACTGGGCCCGGGATTTAGGCACTCCTTCGTCTTGCCATATTTGACAATTATTCTCACTTACCGCGGTTCAGGTGCCTGGTGGAGCGTGTTGTTACAACTCACGCCTATGTATGAGCGTGAAGAGACGATTTACAGAGAGCTTCGCTGACTGAACCGTGCCCTGAGGGATCCGAGGTCATGCCAAAGGTACCGAGAACGAACTGGAGACGGATTGAAGGAGATACTATAGATCTCTGAAAGTAAGGTAGTTCGTTGAAAGCGGATGGAGGGGATTGTATAAGCAAAGCCTGGCATCGGTGGTTTTCAGTGCTTTGAAAAATTCTGCTTGAGGATTTCAACACTGCAAGGACAGGGGCAGGGGAGGGGGCAATCCGGTCATGCAACCCCCTCTGAAATGAGAGAGGGAGCCAAACCCTCTTTGTCCCCTCCCCAAGCAAACTAGTGTTTTATGATCGATCAATTGGTAGGAACGTTTCCACCAGAAGTACATAATTTTTTTAGCGTTTTGTCCTTTTCCAAGTTATCTATTTAAAAATGAAAATGTATTCTCTGCACCATCTAAATCCTGCCGGTGGGTGCCTCTGTCGCTCAACGTTTTTTATGCTCCATGTCATGGCTTGCCCCCCCAACCAACCCTCTGGATCCACACCTGCAACAGGCCAGAACAGAATAACAAATATCGTGTGAACCAATCGAATAAAGAGTAAAGGAAGGATTAATGTTTTCGCCAAGGGCATCTGTCTCTGCTGAGAAATTGACTATTGTAACTCCAAAAGAAATATATGCATACCTGTGACCTGGCTCTGAGACCGGTGCAACGACAGTCTCTACTGGCACTGCCGCCTCTGCTCTTCCTGTAATCGTGATTTGCCGTTCTAGCGGCCTAGAAGGACTAATGCGTTGTCATTGCCGACTGTCGTCCAGGTGACGTCATAGCACCATTTCTCGTACGGTGGTCGGCTGGCATTATGCGAGGCCCGTCCCGAAATACTCGTCCCGTCCGCGGGGCACGTCCTGAGCGACGTCGTGCTCGTCCGTCAGTGCGTATAGTGAACATCACGGAGTCCGCGAAGGTCTGGTGCTACTGAACTCGAATGTGACTGAAGGCAAAATGAAGGTCAGAACACCATGCGGAAGATGTCGGTACCAAAATTTCAGATTGCAATAGACTGGATCTTTTGAATGGTTTAGACTTATGGCTGGGGTGCGGCGATGTATAGTGGTCAGCGCGTTCGCTTTCCACGTGGCAGACCCGGGTTCAAGACAGGGCGGATTCCCTTATAGCAAGGAGCAGTTTGGTTCCCTGGAAACATTTTTAATACGGGAAGAGCTGAGGACGTATATGACCTTGGGTATGTCCCAGCGCCTCCTTCAAATTTCTCAAACCTCCTTCACGGTCCTGCAACCTCATCCTGCGCGTCTCAGTGCCTCTTCTAACCTTCCCTAAGCTCCTCCCAATCATCATTTAATCTTCAAACGAGAACCATTTTCTTGAATTGGGGAAGGTTGGAAGGAACACAGTTCCGGCGCACGAATTTGGATTGATAAACCAACAATATCCTTTTAAAGTGAGAAATGGGTTTTGTGGTCAGTTTGTGATTGTGATTTCGCCGTTTTCCGTGTGCCATTTCTGTTAGTTTAATACATCAAATATCCATGGGAGGCTTTAAACAAATTTTGATCATAAATTAGTTCCGCTACGCCCGTCATATTGGCACCGATCAGTCGTAACCAGTTAATACCTCCTCCAATCTCCTCCCAGTGTTTCATTAGATACCGATTTTACATCTTCTCCGATCTCCTAGCCCCTCTCATCTGTTTCAGGAGGGGCACTGGTACTGCCCCCTTGACAGTTGGTATGTCGATAAGCCAAAACATTATTGTTGGTCATAAACAGTTCAGTATGTTTACAACATCACCTAAAATGGGAATCATTCGCCGTGTTTTCTTATTTTATGGCATGTGCCTTAGATGACCAGATCGCCCCTAAGTTTCTTTAAGCCTAGCTCAAAGCTATCCATGACGTACTTGCAAAGGCTGTAATCTCATTGACGGCTACCTTGAGTGGGTGATATCCTAGGTCTTACTCCGTATACATCTTCGTTGAGTTGACCCTTGAAAGAAAGATGGTCAACCATGGTCTGAGTCAAGGCATGTCAAATCAAAATTGGTATTGAACGGACGCTGCTGAATAACAGCACTTGTAACCACGTGCCAGTTAGCGCACAAACTTCCACTGAACCGGACCCAACAGAGCAGGAACCAGTCCCCGCATCAACTGATGACGCACGCACGCAACGATACTCAGCCCTCCGTCCTGGTAACTAGTTACATAAGCATGACTGGAGGTCTCTTCTTAATCCAGGGGGTCCTGGGTGGGTTAACTCTGACACGGCAATACAAACCGTATACAAAGCCTATGGGAGACCCAAAATCCAGGGGGTCCTGACCCCCCAACCCCTGGGACTTTCACCCATGTACATAAAGTGTTACTTGACCTATCTTCTCGAGTAAGGAATGCCAAACAGAGCAAGTTCAGACCACTTGGCTGATTGAGCACGTGAACTTTTCAGTAAATTGATCAAATTACTCTGAAGTTAGTTAATTTTGCATCCTGGATCAGAGGAGATAGGCCAAATAACATCTAATCATTCTTGTCAGCAGCCTGTAATTCGTCATAGACTGTACCTACTCACAGAAAAGCAACTACTACGAAATAAGATTTATGCCATCCGTACGGTGCAGAATCATGAATATGAATTTCCTGAAAACTTGGACCAAGACCCAACAAAACTCTGAAGTCAGGGCTGCTCTGAATTCGTGGTCGGATAAATCCGGAATCCGGATTTAAGTAGTGATGGTAAATGTTCGAACTCATGGTGAATCCAGGATTTAGAACTTGAGGGCACGTTCATCCTCAAGTTGTGATCTATCAGAGATGTGGCAAATTGCGTTGGGAGGGTACCAATAATTGCTCCTATGGGGTGGAGTGGGAAGCGACGTGTCAAGGGCGCCGAAGCGTTCTCGGGGGAGCGCCTGGCGGGTCGATCGAACATGTGCCCCTTGCCCTCTAGGTCTTTCTAGCCCCGATTTCATTACATGTGTTTTGATATCGTAATAAGAACGTACTCGCCCATGCAATTAACCGCAAGGTCTTTAGAATAAAATGCCAATCTTTCCATTTATGCTGCAAGGCACCCGTCGATTTCGTGTTTAATAGGTTTCGAGTGCTGTAACGGAGCAGCAATATCCCACTGCATTCTATCGTAAATATCAGACCTGTCCGTGTTCACGTGGTGACTCCCTGCCACGAAACCGCTTAAACGTGGTGCCATAACTAAAATATTTTGTGTTGCATAAGAAGTTCATTTACCGACAACATTTCAACATAGGCAAGCGGGGGATCAGGGCTTATTGGTTCTGAGCGCCTGCTTGCTTTGTGGGACAAGTGTCTTGGGTTCAAGGCCCGGTAGGTTCGCTGAATAAGGCTTGATCTGGGGGATATACAACCTTAGCAGTTAGTGTGTCGTTAAACCTCCTCAATACCATCGTTCTACAGACAAGCGAGGCTCCGGCTTAAATGGAACTATTCAACGCTTCCTCCCTCCGTATCGACTCTGGGGTTGGTGCGATTAGTAGAAAGACGTTCAACTATTGGAGTAGGGGTTGTGGGTTTGAATTGCACGCCGGTCACCCATGCTAACAGGATAACGGCTAGCACGCCTTGCGGGCCCGGTGTCGTCACACCCCAACAGTTCACTGTGAGTGCCGGTCGACATGTCCATTGGTGGGTGCGGCTGACGGCGTGTGGTCGGCAGCCGATGGCCATGTCTCGCATCGTGCTGTTCCTGGGGTCCACCCGCGACGGCAGAAACGGAGAGCGTGTCGGCGCACATCTGGTCAAGCTGCTCAAGGCGAAAAACAACCAAGTCACCGTCATGGGTAGGTTCTCACTATTGCTCTGGGATTGTCGCTGTCATTGCAGCGTGTCGCAGGTATCGTTGGTGCGTCCGCCGTAGTGTAGGTTTAGTTTTAAGTAAAGATCAATATTACGATAAGTGAGGGAGGCTCGATGTACGGGGGCGGAAATTTATTGATATATAGTGGAATATTGAGTTCAAACCCGTCATGATTGTGCGAGGAATCGAATTTACGTGTTTGCGGATCTTTGTCTAAAGCTCGGGATTTGGGGTGAGAGACAAGTTAAAGCTTTATTATGTTTTGGTAAGGTGGGGCAGATAATACGAAAGAGGAAGGTACATGATTGAAGTGAGGCACACATCATAGACGAGGCCACCACATTCAGCTGTTGAAAGTAGCAAGTCGTGGGGTGACATCGTATCTTTATTAGGACCCTCTCAACATACATGCACAATTAGCTGGCCCTCGGTGGCGCCCTCTATGCCTGTACCGTGGGTATGCACTGCCGTCGCAGCCATCGGTTGGCCGTGTCTCACTGTGATGCTCCGACAGACCCTCTTAAGATGCCGTTCGAGATGCTGAAGGTGCCGCTGCACTGGATGTCCGACCAGTCGGCGGCGCCGCAGTGGCTGCGCGAGGCCGACCGCGCCATTCGCGAGGCCGACGGCTTCGTGCTGGTCACGCCGGAGTACAACTGCGCCCTGCCGCCGGCGCTGCTCAACATGATGGACCACTTCGCACCAGCCGCCTTCCGACACCGGCCCGTCGGCTTCGCCTGCTACTCAATGGGTGAGTTGGTTGCTGAATTTTGCCGGAGAGAAAAGAGGAATCAGTGGCCAATGGATGCTTTCTAACTGCAAGAATATTGGAGTAGGGAGTATTTTTAGGCCATCTCTGTCCGGCGATGCCACAGAGTCAGCATCGAACAATCTGAAGGCTGCGGGAGATGGGCTGCGCCCCTTGCCCTCTGTTCTTACCCTTATGGTTATGTGGCGGTGTTTGTCGACGTTTCACGTTGTCACAGGGTTGGCATGGTCTGAGACACGGCCAGGGTTTTGAAGAAGCGGGTGACAACATGTATCGTCCTATTTCCAGACTTTTTATGATACATTTCATATCATGACCCTTTTGAGGGTTCAAAGCAGCGCGGGGAACAGTGCTACTGGTTGCCACTTCGCGGGATGATTATGGATTTGTGGGAACGTATGACGGTTCCAGGACGCTGTTCAAGCGCTCTGTTCCATCCCGAACATATTTGCACTGCACTGGAAACAGTAGCTTACGATTCCTGCAATGCTACGTTTTCAACATGTACGAGGAGTAGGGTTTTATAACTACCACTGATCGACTTTGTAGCAGCGCTAGTTAACGTAAAGTGTACAAATGCTGAGGTCAAAGGGAGCAACGCAAAACTCCCGTCATTCCTCGAGGAAAGTGAAGCCATTTTTACTTATCTGGACCGGAGCTGTAGCCCGCCTCTACCAATGGTCTCAGTACAGGCCGGTAATTGTCTTCCGTCCTTGTGCGTGTTCAGCATGTATAGTCTGTTGCATAAGTATCGTTCCAGTCCTGGGGTATTGATTCGTGCGGTTTGGTAGCTTTGAGAGCTACACGCCTAATGATGAATATAATCATCACTGCATCCCTGAACATCACTGAATATAATCATCCCCAAGCCCCAATGATGGTGATTCAAGACAGGACTCCAAAAATCCTATATTCGGGACTGTTCAACAGCCTAAGATTGGAGCGATGCTTGTGCAGCAGACCGTGCTGGTTGTGCCCGGCGTCTGCTCCGTGGCTCCAGCTGATTCCAGACGGCCGTCCCCCGCTGTCGACAGGCAACGGAGGCGGCACACGGGCGGCTGCCTTCGCGCGGGCCTTCGCCAGCGAGCTGGGCATGGTGAGCATCCCCGCCCAGCTGGTGGTGCCCACCGTGCACCAGCTGTACTCGCCCGAAGGAGAGACCAAGGACGAGCGCGTCGCCAAGAACGCCAACAAAATGATAGACGAATTGCAGTGGTATGTTGACGCTCTCAAGGCGCCCCGGAGCGCCGGTGTGCCTAACTAGGTGTCCAGATAACCGCATCCCGAGCCGTCCGCAACAAATAATGTCTGGAAAGACAGCAAATGTAGTTGTTTGACTACCCTGAAAGGTTGAGGGACTTCTCCATAAAAATATGCAAGATCGGATTTTTTCGACTATGTATTTCTAGCCTTCTTCGGCGTTTCATTTGCAAAATATGGCGAATGCAACTTGAAAAAAAAACGCTAACAAAGACAGGAAATGCAAGGCCTAAAGCACCGATTTCACTCTTGTTTAGTTGAGAAGTCTTAAAAGTTCTTATATAGTGCCTCTGGTGATTGTAGGACCTATAGATTAAGTGGGGCAGTGCCATCAGTTCGCTGTGTCTGTCCTGATTCTTGAACGCTATTGCGTGTTAGGTACAGAATACGGATGTACTCGTCGGTCGTGGCCCGAACTTCGACTGATCTCTCTCAGTTGGTCTGTGTTGGTCGAGTCTCGTTCGATTGTTTAACTTGATAACTGCGCTATCATTCTTCGCCTGCGCACAGTGTCATCACATTAAGTGAGTGTCCTAGAGAAGACGAAGCTGGGAAGTACAGACTTTTGAAGAAAAATGTTGAAGAAAAGTGTTTTAACAATTTTTTGTTGAAGCAATCATGAAGCAGTAACTTTATGTCTAAACCTGCAAAAATATATGACTTGCTGATACAAAAGGCCGTGTCTTGAGAATCGAGGCGAATGTATGTAGTAGTTTAATTGTTTTCAGCATTGTTTTCTTCAATCACTCACCTTTTCATCTAAGTGATAGATCGCATACATTGTCTGCACGAAGTTTGTATTATATTCGGTTCATAGCCGGCCATAGCTGGTATTTCTCACATTTTTTGTCTCCTTGAGTTTGAGTTGTTACAACAGTGACTCAACAGAAACAACGCTCGGAGGGCTTCGCTCGATACTGAAGAAAATTCATCCGACTAAAGAGGGCAATTTGCTCCGTCAATTGATGAAAATTTCTGGAATTAGCACAGCTATCTTTATTAAGTTTGTTCGAGGGTAGTAGGGGAAGGGGGCTAACTTTTATCCATCTTCAGCTTCTTTGTGGGTGGACAGAGAAAGGAGGCGATGATTGCTGCTGTTCTTGGCGTTTGTCTTTTTTGGGACTTCCCCAGTAAATTCAAGTTTGTCATTTAAAGGGAATGTGGCACCTTTATAACGTGATTTTAAAGAGAAAGTGGCACCTTCATAACGTGATTTTAACTGAGATAGTCGAGTTGTAAAGCTTGTCGGAAAACCCGGTGCTCAATATATCAGTTGTCTTGGAACTCAAGATTTCCGTAGAAAAAAGCTAAACCCTACCTGAAATTTACCCCCCATGTACCCTTAGCTGCAGGCCACTGTTGTCATGGCTATTAGTGTGACGACATATGCTGACGTCACGGTGAGTATCAGCCAATGGAAGCCCTTGAAGCGATTCGAGTATGGTAGTGGTTGCCAGATCATGACATCATCCACAGGCAGATATGCTTACCTGAAATGTACCCCACACGTACCCCAGCCAGGCGGCCACAGTTGTCAGCTGTTGGTGTGACGGCAGCGCTGACGTCACGGTGATTAATCAGCCAATTGAAGCCCTTGAACCCTATTGAATATGGTAGTAGTTGCCATATTATGACGTCATGTACAGGCAGAGGTTAATTTGTCACCCTAGAGGAGCATTTTAAAAACCAAAATATTAAGCTTATTGTATATTTTTCAGAGAAATCATGAACGTTTTCATGATTTTCGGCTAAAAATTATTCCTTATTACACTAAATTCCTAGATTCAACCAAGGTGCCACATTCCCTCTAAGACTTAGCAAATTTAGTCAGCGACATTTCCAAATACTTTGTGATCACCTGGTGAGAGAAAATTTAGTCAGTGACATTTCCAAATACTCTGTGATCACCTGGTGAGAGCAAATTTAGCCAGCGACATTTCCAAATACTCTGATCACCTGGAGAGGGCGCCTAATTGTGTTGTGGAGGTGTCGGTACACGTTTTCTTGGGGATGGGAGTGGAAGTGTTTCGGGGGGCGCCGGAGCGGTTCCAGGTAGAGCATGGGTTCTAGGGACGCCGCCTGGGGTCCAACCCGAGCGAATCATAAAGCTATTTTCCCTTCCAATGCCTGGGCAGGTATCAGATTACTGAATCCTTTTTAAGTTTACTGAGGGTAATAATACCTGGTACGTATTATTGAACGTACTTAAGTCTTTGGCAAGGTATGGACGAATATATGGCAAGGGATAGACAAATATTCAACTTCTTGCGTGAATTATTTTCATTTGATTATTCATGACCAAAACACTGTATATGAGATTGTTTAATACTCGTTATTTTAAACCCAAATCACCCTGCCCCCAAACCATGGGAGAACACTGATTCTGAACTTACGCCTACTCAGCTCTCGTCTATTTATATTCCCATCCGTCAAAAGGCATGTTCCGAATGCCGATTTGTACACCGATGTTGGTGTTTTGTGAAAATCTATCCCGGTTACTGATGGTTCTCCGCACCCGGACCGCCGCAAGGGGCAGGAGTACTTGACAAAATAATGTAGTCTCTTCTGAACCTGCTTGTATCCGGACTGTTGTATTGATCAGATTTCAGTTTTGTGCTCACGTCCAACGTTTTACAATTACACTTTCAGCGGCATATAAACAAATTAACTCATTCTGACGTTGGTGTCGTCACTTTTCCCCCACATAGTGTTCTCAGAGTTTTTTTGCAGGAGTTCAAGGGGCGCCGCTAGAGATTTTATAGCCCAGGGCCTCAGCGGGCACCTTGGAAGCTGTGGCCTTTCAATACGAGTTGCTGAGTGCTCTACACACTCTGATTGCGGATGACAAGATCTGTACTTAGAATACGCCAGTCACGGTGGGCTATCTACGGGCTGATGGTAACTGAGGTCTGAGGGTACTCACTTCTGCCGTCACTGTCACGGGGTGCTGTGGATTTGGTCCGCTAGCCGGTGACACTCCCCGCTGACCGATAACAGAGTCAAGTACCAGTTCATTCACTTGAAGTGGCACCGTGCCTCCCGGGCGCCACCTTCAGTCTGGTCTGGGCACGGACTGGCTGCATTGCGAACGCCAGGGGCCTGACCGCTGCCGCCTGCAGCGTCATCTATACCATTATTTTGACACTAATAGTGTCATCTGTTCACGCCCTCCACTGTTACATCGCCAACCCCTTGCCCAACAAATGCATATCGAACAAGTGCTCGGATATGCTTCTCTCTGCTGTGGTGTACATGGCGGTCAGCACGTTGGCTTTGCTGGCCATGTCGTTGATGTTTTCTACCTCGCCTTCGATGGCCTCCTGGGTTTCGTGCGCGAGCTGGAAACAAAGGAGATGAATATTAATTTCGAGTTTAAAACAGTTAACAGAGCGCCATCGCTGTATTCATCCATATTCACTGCGAAGTTATCCCACAACAAACCACTTTCCCCAATCATCAATCGCAAATATAGTTGTAAAGCACCTCCGAGGGAATAGCTTAGTTGAGCGGCAGTTGGCCACGCGTCGCTCACGTCAGGATCTGGGAGGCATCGGGCGCCGCGCTGGGAGGCGTCGAGGCAGAGGGCGTGTCGGTGCAGTCTGGCCTGCTCGTGGTACATCTCCTTACTTTCGTCCAGTGCGCGACCCAGGGAGGGCAACGGGTCAGGCTTCAGCTGCGCCGGCGCCGTGATCTGAGGTCAAAAAAGGGGCGTTAACTGCTAAAGAACAGCGTGTGAAAATGTGCATATGAAGACATCAACGGACTTTAACCCAGCAGACCGTTCAAAAATAAAAGAGCCCAACATTTTGAGCTCGTTCTGTCAAAAAAAGTTTAAGCATTTCATCCACACACGCACGCACGCACTAGAGCAGTGGGCAGTTAGTACGGATTGTGAATAAAAATTAAAGGTCAAGTGGTGTTTGTTGCCTCTCCCTTATGGATTAAACGAGTGCCCGATGACGAAATTCAAGTTCAAACGGAACAACTACAAATCATTTGTACATCGAATAGCCTGCTGTTATAATCTGTGCGCCTTATCCTTCACATTTTTGCTTAACCGATTAGCGAGGGTGGGCTTTAATTAGACACGTATTAGTTATTGAGGCTGGCCCTCTAGCCAGCCTCAGGAGCACACCGAACCCACGCGTGAAAAGCTGTTATCGCTATTCATGAAATGTATCATACATCCAACCAAAAAAGCAATATGCATGTGCTTAGAAAGTCTTCACTTTCGCACTTTTCTTTCAGCCTAACTGCTGTTTTCAAGTAAGGTTTATGTTGCGGGAGACGCTCTATTAGCTCTGCGAGACAAATTCTGGCTGGCAGCGCACAACGTAACGGCAATGGCGCCTCGGCTGTGTTTGTCACGTTCGGGAGAGCTCGCGACGCCTTCGAGATCGTGCCATTACCGGATGGGCGCGCATAATAATAATTTTCTTCTCAAGTTCTTCCATCGTGTTCAATGTTCCTAAGTTGTTTGTAGCCAACACATTCATTTATCGCGGCTGGAATAATTGTGCGATATCCTCGTGTTTATGAGAGAGAAAGACAATACGCGAGCCAACAAAGTATAGAGGAAATGTGGCACCGTCATAGTGGGATTTGAACTGAGATGGCCATATATTAGAGCATTCCGAGAAACCACTTGACCGAAATTGTATTTGCCCCAGACCTTATCGTTCACGGAGAAAAATTAAAAAAATCGCTGCATACTGACCCCTCCTCACTGGGTGGTCATGTGATATGAATTAAACTTAAGAACGTGACGCAATGCTCAGGCCGCTGCGCGGACAAATCTCTTGTTTTGACCTCTTCCCAACCTACGCACTAAACGTGCCTTCGATACTGACGGCTATAGTCACGTTAACTTTTTTCGATGAATAGTTTGAAATGTTTTTAGAAAAGTAGCCGAAATATTTTTTAATATAATTTTCTTAAAATGTACCAAGGAAAGTAACCGAAATCAATAAGCTTCACTTTCATTCCTTAACAGGTGCCTCTTATAGCCAAACGCGCTTCATTTGGATTCGTATTCAGTTTTAACGCAAATGAAAGAGGTTCACTCTGCCCCAAAGCATTACCAAATCGTACGGCGATTTGACCTGCGCAATTTGGAGATTTTTGACCTCTAACAGACGAAAATAGATACAACGGATTATCCGACTTATTAGCCACTTATCGCCAGAAATAGGACATTTATATTATTTTCAATAAATATTGCCCCAACAACCACTACAGTCTGGAATTGCACTAGCTCCTTTAAGCCAACCTTCACTTGCCATATTGAAATAGAAGAATCCGCTCCGCTTTCCTCGCAAAGGCGTTTCGATGGTAATAAAGCCCGAGTCTAGTGATTCAATGCCAGCATCCAGACTGGGATCGCATGGATTAGCGCGAGTTTGACTTCCATGACGGGAAACTACCTTCCTTACCTCATCTTGCTCGGTGGAAAGGTTCCTCAAACACTCATACCAAAACTCCCTGCAATTGAGCAAGTATGTATGCCCGTTGGAAGTGTCTAATAAAATGACATAATTAAAATAATTGTATCGCATTTTAAACATAACTTTTCGCCGCTTTAAGTGCATGTTGTCAAAGTCTCGGAACAGCGATATAGTCTAGAATGGTACCGTACCAAGTCCTTCCACCCAATTTTTGCGTGAATATTTTCTTGTCTGAGGTCATTTTGAAACAATCAGCAACCATAATCCTACATGTGCATCGCAACTCCACCTCTCCAAACCCCAGCACTGACGTTGACTTTGAGGGCGTTGTGCAGGTTGCCGCCTCGCTTGACGATGTACTTGGCCATGTCGATGGCCTCCTGGAACCTCTTGTCGGAGGCGTCCCGGAATAGCTTCTGGAAGCCCAGCCGGTGGATGGTGTCGCGGCCAAAGTGGCTCGACTGTCGGAGGCAATACAGTTTTTTTCAATACTTTTGCGTCTCCGACCTTGGGACCTTTTTTCCACATTTAATCACACATACATACATACATCCACTAATTGTACATACACGACAGTATTCAGTGGCGGATCTAGCCGGGTGGTTTGGGAGGGGCAAACCAAAGTCGAAAAGCAAAAAAAAGGAAAAAAACGTCGCGCAGTGAAAAATTGCGTTACAATATGCCTTTTTGGTAGGATTTTGGGCACTGGAGATGAAATGCAAAAAAAAACGGCACGGGGTGAAAAATATGGACTCAAGATACTTTTTTCCTATCCAAGCCCCAATATTTACACTGAACTTCACTAATTCTGTTTGAAGTTGAGAGTTGAAGCACCAAAATCTTGCTTACAAGCTAAAAAGGAGGTCGATCGCTTGGGGGCAAAAACATAGTTTTGTCCCGAGCTTTTCCGTTTAGGGGGCAATTGCCTTTTTGCCCCCCCTGGATCCGCCACTGACAGTATTTCCACTTTATCGACACCTTTGCGGGACAGTCCTGTCTACACGCTCCTTTTCACGTGTCCCACCGTACCAGACGGTGGTGGGTATCCCGATTTCCCGGGCCCGGCGAGGCAGAGGACTGCTCTGGTGACACGAAACGAGACCGTGCCCTCGGACTGTGCCACCGGACCGGTGGATCAATTTAACAGGCGTAATGAAGAAGTGTCTAGCGTTTACGTACGGTGGAGGGGGTCTTAAATTTCCCCCGAGATCTTGGAAACAGAGAAGGTTAGAAGCACGCCCGTTTGGGAGTGTGTGAGGACCATAGTGATCTGTATTGAAACAAATTCTCACTGACTTTGGTCAATATCTTATATGTCAAACAAGGTTGTAAAATCAAATCTGGACTGTGCTGGGGACCAATTGGGAAATGCTGAGAAAGCTAGAATACACTGAAAACGGACAAAGGTCATATAGGGACAATTCCACAAAATATCCTCTAAAAGTTTGAGGTCAAGGTCATTTTCATTTTTCACTGACCTATGACATATCAAAACTACATATTCCAATACATAATCGGCACTACAGCAGCATTTGGGCGAGAAATGAGGGTTTGACCTCGAAAAAGATCTTTGAACTTGGCATTGACATTGAGTAACCTTCACTGTGAAGTCATAACATTACATACGTCATTCTGAGTAATACCTACCATTTGACCAAAAATACTGGGGTCAATGACCTTGAAAATATTTGTGTGACCTTGACCCGTGACCTCTAGCCTCGAGGTCAGGGAATGGGTGGCTTAGTGGATAGCGTCCCTGTCTTCTAAGCCACCGGTCCCGGGCTCAAGTCCCAGCGGAGCCTCTGAATAAATTGATCTGGTCCGTCAAATCTTTCTCGACAGGATGAGAGTTGGCAACGCCGTATGACCTTGGCAGTTAGTGCGTTGTTAAATCCCAACAATTATTATTATGACCTCGAGTTTAGGGGTCGACGCGCCCATTAATTCTCCCAAAAGTAGCCAAGTAGCGTCTTCCGGTTGCGAAAGTTCTCCGGCTACCTCAGAAAAATAGGTGGGGGGGCACTTTATGACCCCCTACTCTATGTTTGTTAAAGGCTGATCAAGCCCGTACTGCCAATAACAAGAGCGCTGGGTGGTCAAAATAGCTCCCGTGTAAAGGCAGGCATCGCCCAGAGTACTGCCATCTCCTGGGCAGTGGAGGAAAAGGCTCCCGGGAATCAGCTTTGATCCAGAGACCTCCCATACGCAACGGTAACGCCTTAACCAAGTCGGCGACTGCATTTGTGGTGGCGGAAGTTTTAGCTGCGGCCGTCTTCTGCCGCGTCTGTTTACCACACGCCTTCCTCGTATGAGAGGCCCTGCCGCGGGGTGGCTATCAACAAAAAATAAACCGATGGCGAAACAAAACAGATTACATAAGCACTGAGATAAGACCAATAACCGTGTAAGTTCTGTAAGTAAGAGAAAGTCGAAGGAAGGAAAAAGAATAATAGTGGAGATCTGAACTTCTGGTTTGAGCCTTACATCACCCAAAAGAAATTCGCCCGATTCGAACCCGCCGCATCACAGAGACTGAGACAAATTTGCTCATATGCGCTCAGAGTCAATCCAGGGGGATCAATCCCTCAAATATTTCAGATTTTACCCACTTTTGACTTATTTCTGTCGATTTTATTCTTAAAAAAGCTGTACGATATTGCTCGGGCTTCCCCCCATCGCCTTGCCTAGCTCCGCCTTTGGCCTGAGCTGCCGCCCAGAGCTTTAATTAGTAGGCCATACGCAGCCTTTGGATATTTCAAACATATTTCCCGGGACTATAAATCGACGGACGCAGAGGTGATTTCTAAACAGATGCGGCGAGTTGGAATGTTACGAAGCAAATGTCGTGAACCAATTTACCACAGGGCTGCAGTCGGTGTCGCTAAAAAACAGCGACTGCCGTAAACCAATTTACCACAGGGCTGCAGTCGGTGTCGCTAAAAACAACGACTGTCGTAAACCAATTTACCACAGGGCTGCAGTCGGTGTCGCTAAAAACAACGACTGTCGTAAACCAATTTACCACAGGGCTGCAGTCGGTGTCGCTAAAAACAACGACTGTCGTAAACCAATTTACCACGGGGCTGCAGTCGGTGTCGCTAAAAAACAACGACTGTCGTGAACTAATTTACCACAGGGTTGCAGTCGGTGTCGCTAAAAACAACGGACTGATGTGAACCAATTTACCAAAGGGCTGCAGTCGGTGTCGATACACAACAACGACTGCCGCATATATAGGCACCCCTACCACTGCTAAACCATTTCCAGTCTCAAAAAACTCACAATGACGGGCGCGATATAGCCCAGTCGCTGAAAGCGTCCTTAAACACCAATACACACACACACACACAGTCTCAAAAAAACTGTTTAGAAAAAAATTTAGCACGAATCTGGATAGAGATGAATCAATATTGCAAATTTTCAATACCATTCTTGTTTGCCTTTCTGGCGCATCTGCAGCTCTTCCCTTCATTAACGAACCCCGGGTTTCAGCTTGCTGCGGTATGTGCGAAATTTTGCAGTTTGTTTCTGCCGTGGTGTAAGGATGCTGTAGTTTACCCTTATACTTAGGGCGTTGTTAAACATACCCGCGAGGTAGGGGAAACTTTGAAACACGGGAAGCAAATTCATTGTCACGCTCTCGAATGCTACTAGGTCTCGTTGAATCTGAATTGACGAGAATCAGATTCAAGTCTGAAAAGTGGCCAATGCGGATAGAACGTGTGCAATGGAAATTCGTTATGTGGCTCCGCACTAACCGTTTCCAATGTACAAGTTTTATCCGGATTGGACGATGTACCTATGCAGATTCACCCTCCTTTCTGGGTTGTACTTGTGCCACGGAAATTGGACCAATGCCCATCGTTAAATACGACTTAAACCTCCCACTTGATTACGATTAGAACCAGAGGCTTCAGCGGGCAGCAGCCGCAAGTGTTACCTGGATAGATATACTGCACCGCATGTCAAGTTCCCGCAATTTATGCTGTTCCGCAGCACACCCGCAGTGATCCGGCGGCGGGCCGGTATAGTTTGTCGCACTCATTTCAATGGCAACGCGGAACGATAGAGCGTAAAACAACGGACCAGCGGTCAAAGAGTCGCCACTGGTGAAACACAACCGATCATTTCTCGACCTGATAGCGAAACTATCTAGCGCCTATGTGAAATTAGGAGCCGACGTTTTTAAAAGTGTGGCAAAAAGATGCTGTCAAACAAGACATTACACTCACTGTCACTAGTGAAGAAATAACAAAACAATCAAATTTAATCAATATCAAAATAATGCGATGGATTAGCTGTACCACCAGCGATACCCGACAGCACGATACGAAGCACTAACAAATCTGCACTTACGATGGACATGTATTCGAATGCCATTTGAAGGGCCTTGTTGAGGATCTTCTGGTAGCGTTCCGTGTGCTTATCGTTGAACGATCCCACCTTGGAGTTGCACCTGACCAGGGATGACTGGGAGCCACCTGATGTACAGTCAGAGCACGGCCTTGAAAACGCTTCTCGTTAAAACATCGGGAGACGGTTTGGACAACATTGAAACGAGACATTTCTCACGCCAGAGCAGAAACGACCACCTAAGATACGAATTCAAGCTCACCAAAAGATGCTGTTACGCAAGAATGCAAAAAAGCATGCGATTTTTGCAAAGTGTAATTTGTGAATCCATTTGTCTCGTCGAGTTGCGCCTAGTTTTATTAATTTAAAATACATAATCTATTGTTATTCAGAGCATTTCTTCCGTTCTTTCAATGTTCTGAAACCTAGCTCAGCAGTCATACAGGAGTACACCATCGGACCTTTCTCGGACTTTTTTTCCTTTCTGAGGTGTATGCGCGCTTTAGTGATTGCGTAATATCTGTGGAATTTTTGTTATGGATCCTTTTCCAACCCACTTGTGCATTTTGCAAGTGGTTATTTATCAATTTAAAAAAAGAAACTTCCGTTCTTCCGTTCTTTCAATGTTCTGAAACCTAGCTCAGCAGTCATACAGGAGTACACCGTCGGACCTTTCTCGGACTTTCTTTCCTTTCTGAGGTGTATGCGCGCTTTAAGGATAGCGTAATATCTGTGGAATTTTTGTTATGGATCCTTTTCCAACCCACTTGTGCATTTTGCAAGTGGTTATTTATCAATTTAAAAAAGAAACTTCCGTTCTTCCGTTCTTTCCATGTTCTGAAACCTAGCTCAGCAGTCATACAGGAGTACACCATCGGACCTTTCTCGGACTTTCTTTCCTTTCTGAGGTGTATGCGCGCTTTAGTGATTGCGTAATATCTGTGGAATTATTGTTATGGATCCTTTTGCGCATTTTGCAAGTGCACCCGCTTGTGCATTTTAAGTGGTTATTTATCAATTTTAAAAAGATACTTAGTGTTCTAATCTTCACACCCAACAGCAAAAATAATCCATATAAGCAATGCCAGCAGCCATATTGCACTTTTCGAATCCGTTTTCAGATTTCAAACCAAAATATGCTGTTATATACGTAAAGTCTTAAGGCACATGAACATTTGTATGTCAATATTCTAACAATTTGGGATATTTTCAATCATCAAGTCAGAATGCACAACATCGCACCCTTAAACGCCTGATGTATTTTGTCAGATCCCTCGCGATCACCATCGCTATCGATGTCGAAGGTGGTGGTCGGTGTTTGTGCTGTCCTCTCAGCGCTCACCTCTGTCCTCTCAGCGCTCACTTCTGTCCTATCAGCGCTCACCTCTGTCCTCTCCGGCGACGGACTGCACGTGCTGCTTAAGCTCCACCTCGCAGGCCATGGAGCAGCTGGCCACCACCATCAGCAGAAAGGCTAACGTCCGCACCATCATGTCTGGCCAGTCAGACACCACCCGGTCAACCCACCATTCACACCTCGCAGGGGCTGTTCACATATGATGTCAGCGGTCAAAGAGGGGGTCTGGCATTCTCTGCATTTTTTGACGTAGAAGTAGGGTGGTTGGCTTTCTCTGACGATTTCTAGCCGGGGAGAGGGAGGGAAAACAATCGCCCGTCATGTATTTTTTATTGAGCAAGAACTGCGCTGGCCCAGGGTAGTTAGGGAGCGGGTGCTTTAACACGCGCATTGACGGGGGCGGGTACCCGCCCCCCTCGGGTTTTTCGGAGATAGCAGAAAAACGGCGGCGCGTAGCGCCGCCGTACTTGGTATACCTTTTCCCTCATCATTTTTACAACTTCTGTGAAAATTTTAGGGTTAGGTCATCTCAGGTCAGGTTACCAGTACAGGTCAAGTGACCCGACCTCAAAAAAAGTTTAAGATAGCATAAGTCGGAGCAGGGTGAACTTATCCGATTGAAACTCATACCACATAATGGCCCCACCAAGTTCTCTAACATATGTTCCGGTATTTTTGATATCGATGACCTAAGGTCAGGTACGAGGCATGACCTCTCCATTGGAAATACATGGGAAAAATGGTTTTTACGGAATAACTCAGTAACAGATGGTGATAGAGCATTTATTTTAGCTGCATTAGACTCGCCTGGGCTTTGCAGTTCTAATGATATGCATTTTATATAATTTGACCCTGACCTGACCTCAGGTCAGGTCAAATCCTTGATTTGACCTAGCAAGGTCAAATTATATATCATTCGATTCGGCTTGCTAAGAGGATTCATACAGTTCAAATCGTTTTGCTCTATCTTTACTTGTTCAGATGTAATGGCCGAAAAACTGAATTTTACATGTTATCCCTATGACGGGCATGTTTTGACCTCTCGTGACCTTAAATGTGACCTGACAAAAAAATGGTTCAAATATTTTCGATGGAGAAGTGGATGGGCAGCCCAACGCCGTTTACCGTTTTTCGCTACCTACCGTGGTTCTCGAGATCTTGGGGGGCGGTTACCCGCCCCCGTCAATGCGAAGGTGGCTCAGACCCCCCGTCAATGCGCGTGTTAAAGGGAGTGTCCCACTTTTGTATTGGGTTTTAAACTGAGATAGCAGTCTTGTAGAACGTGTTGAGAAACCACTATAAGCATATTTTATTTCACTCACGGCTCTCGGTACAAAATTTCCGCCAGCTTTAAAGCTCAAAGTAAAGGAGCTTATTGCCTCATTTTAAACCCTGAAGGAATACCTCCCATATGGTTGCAGTAATCTGATAAGTCGTAAGCCCTACGCCTCGCCCACCCGCTGAAAATACCATGCTAGCGAGTGAACCAGTTTACCAGTATGCAACTTCCTGTCGACTGCAACTGCGCCGCGCCGACGACGGCCGGGCGCGTCGGGCGGCCGATTTTTGCGTACATACATGTCGTCATTCTATGGCTAATTACACATTGATAAAGTCTAGAACGCAAAAACTTATTTACTTCACTAAACAGAGAAGATATAGGTGCACATTTTTGCTATGATACCTTTAACGTGATTATAGGCCACACTTTCAAAAAATCATTGGAAAAATGGCCAAAACATATCTAAGAATTTGAAGTTTCGAATAAGAAACGAGATGCTCCAACCACGGATCACATATGTCATATGTCACATACACATATGTCATCCGTACAGCGACTTTGGTTGTTACATGTTCAATCTAACCCCGCATCATTTGAAGCTAAGAAATGAAAGTTTAGGCCGAAAATAATCGTTGTATATAACCATGTTCTTGACAAAATCGGCCATTTTCAAAACTTTCTTCAAGCTTTAATTCCGAAACCGTACGCCTGAGGAAATAAATAATCTCAGATCAGGATTCCACGCTCCTGACAACATAATGGAAATTAGAACGAAATCCGAGACTATGCTATGTAGGGACCTGGTCGATCTGTGTTGGAACGCCCCAAAGGTCAATCCTCATTTCCCGCCAGACAATAGCTATAGTGCTTATCATAGTATGCCTTATATTTAGCATACCATATTATGTCCTCCTAGGTCAATGATCTTGAATGACCTCGATCTCAAAATTTTAGTAAAAATTCTTTGTGACCTTCCATCTATGACTCTCGTCCGTCTTTAGCTTATTCCCGTCTTTTTCCCGCCTTATCACGGCATTTCCCAATAGCTCCCAGCAAGGCCAATATTTGACCTTTATGACCTCGTTTAACATTGAAGATATTGACCTAGGTCAATGAAAATTGGTCATGATGTAGATCACCATAGCCCCCACCCACCACCAACTATCATTTTTCTACACCTCCTAGTTTCCGAGATCTTAGGGGGTCTACTAGGGGCCCCTCCCGTGCGCGTTAGTGCCAGACCCCTCTCCAGTGCGGGTGTTAAAAATCGCGCTGAAAAGCGTCAGTTCGTGTTGTACGCTGACAAGTGGCGGGGGTGTATTGTTCGCGGGGCAGGGTAGGCAGGCAACACTTGGAACACCCTGCTAAATTAAACTGAAAACCGCCTCATGCTGCCAGTGCTACCAGTCTACGTATGTACGCTGAAGAGTACACTGCTACCAGCTGCTTCTATCACCCTAGCATTGTAGTTGCGGCGGCGTTGCTGCGTCATCGCTCATGTCGACCACTGTTGCTGTCGAGAAGGGGGTGCAATTTCTGAGGATTGCTGATTAAGGGGAGAGGTCAGTCATTCTCCCACTATTTTTGACAAAGGGGTTAGGGGTCCAACACCCTCAACTTTGGCTGACGTCATATGTAAAAAGCCTCTCACTACGCACAAACGCACGTGAAATGATATGCACAGAACCCTGGTTCCTTCCAAAGATCTCGAAGAAAATTTTCCCAGTTAGAGTTTTCCTTGGGATATCTAAAAAATATCCATTAATGGCAGAGCCAAGTAAGGAAGATCTGATCGGGTTAGCCACTAGTCATCTAACCTTTAAATGCAGAGTTGGGAACCACTGAAAAATTTTTAAACCGCTACCGCTGCTTCCGCTACCTTTGCCAGCTAAAACTGCTACCACTGCTAGCCGTGGCGGGTCCAGGACTTCATTTCGGGGGAGGCTAGAGGGCTCGAGCCTCTCTCGTCATTGTCTCGGAACACCCTCTGGCTATTCAGTTACTACAGTCACTCTGACATTTCGGTGGTGGGGGAGGGCTTGAGCCTTCCTAGTCTCCTTGTATCCACTGGCTACTAGTCCTTCTTATCTCAAAGTCGCTAAACTGCAACAAGCTGCTCCACTATCGCTGCTTATTTCATTAAGTGCTATTCAACGCTGTTTAAAACTAATTCTCATGTTTTTTTAAATACATTCCAAAGAAAACTATTATTTGATAGAACATCATATCCAAATTACCTATAGTACTCTATATTTGCTAACGAGATCCCACAACAGAAACGAACACAGAACAAAAGATCAGCAGGTTTCTGGCCTGACTCCTCACCGTTGCGTGGAGGCTGGTGCAGCACGTCACCTCTGTTGCGAGAGCCGAGCCCTGACTGGCCAGCGGTCGGCGACGAGCAGCTATCGGCGCCGCCCGGCGACCCTGTCTTCCGTCACCAGCACCGGCGGTCCGGTTACCCGCCCCAGGCCGGCCCGGCCACCGCCCTCCTCGACAGCGCAGCTCACAGAGCTGTCGGCTCCCTCTCAGCCACCGATACACGCTTATTGTTTACTAACTGGTTATTTGAGTACTGTTTGTGTTAGGAAGTTCTGGGAGAGAGGCGACAGGCGGCGGTTGGTCTGCGCGGGTTGATTTGTGGCATCACTACATGGACTTCGGCCCTGTGTCTTTGTGCGGAGTTGAGTGACGCGATTGGCCACATCCCGTGATCTGGAGTGGACGGCCGCGATAGCAGAGCTGCGGCCAGTTAGCCAGTGCGCGCGCCGCCGCCGGCCCCGCGTCAGTCAGGCTGCACCACCGCCGCCACCATGCTGAAGCTGGTGCTACTGCTGCTGGCCTTGCTGGCCGTGTCTACCCTGGCCATCAACTTCGACAGAGAGGACAGCGAGAACAAATGTGAGTCTCTATTTTTTTGGGAGAGGGGGAGGCAGTGTTGGTACTTCAAAATAATCATCTATAAGTCAGGTAATCCTAGTTTATGATGACAGCATATGATGATGGCGGTGTATGGTGGTGAGCGATGACTTGTCCCCGATTCGGTCTGTTTGTGCGCGGCGAGTTCACCCACACTGGCTGCGGCAGGTGACCTGAGTGACGGCGACTGTGCCAGAAATTACAAGTACGATGCAACATGCATCGAGAAAATCCGTGACCAGATCAGCCGTGAACTGGACGCTTCCGTGACCTACCTGGCCGCCGTGAGTGAAACTGGATCACCCTCTCGCCTTCTCCCTCTCCTCTAGTTCTGCCACTCAACATCGCAGTTGCTATTTTAGCTATTGTTGCGGTGCTGCAGCAGATACATAATGTTAAAGTTTATTTTTGCTTATTATGGCATACGCATGTGATAGTGTAGTCTGGGGTCAATTGATACCTCAAAAGCATGCTGACAATAGCCAGAGGTAGTGAGCTAGAAAGTATCCACAACCCGTGTATTTTCACATTTTCACTGGCAAACAAATATCATTTTCAAATTTAACAGACATGACATGCAACTGTTATTGATCATTCAAGCCTTGTTTGACCTACCATACTGAACTCACTTTGAATGACATTGGGCTATTAAACCGTAGAAGTTACATAATCTTTTTGGCATACTATCGTTTACTAACTTTAATGGTTGTAATGATTTTGTGAGATTGACTGCCCTTGGGCATAACCTTGAAAACGACCAAGGTAAGTGCTTAACGTTTTTTCTCGACCCAAATGTACGTCATATGTTCATTATAATGTGCGTCATATTCTCATTATATCACCGGGTAAATTGGCATGAGGTTCCCCGCTATCGTCATCTGAGGATACAGACCAATATTACGTGCTGAGAAGGCCAAGTGTCATCTGGCTAAGTGAATTGAAAGCCTGAGGTAAAACAATCTTCCGGCTCGCCTGTGCAGTTCATGACAAAAATGGATTAGGATAGCTATCTAACTATTTTAGACCTTAAAACTCATTTTTTTAAATTTGCATTATATTTCTTGCGATATCCATGACAAATCTATAATACTGTCGCTTTGCACAGCTACCCACGCCCACCTCAGGGTGCGGAATTAACTCTCATGCCATCAAAAGTCATTTTGAGATTCGGAAGGGTTCAAAGCGCCTGGGAAATATTCCATGTGCTGGTACCAAACCTTAGCATTTGTGGTGACACACATTTGGTTTAAGAATCCGTCGGTGGCGCTCAGAAACGTTTTCTTTCTCTGTTGAAACCTAGGACTTAAGTATTCACACCAAAGTGCGGTTCTTAAATTAAGCGGAGCGAGGACAACGAGGAAGACCCTATAAAATAATTTCAAAAGAACACTATATCTCTATAACCTGACGTGACCCGAGCTTAAATTAGGCGAGATGTGTGAAATTAAAATTGGTTCACATACCTGGGCGAAATTTCACCGCACCCAACTACTTTTCTGTATTTCTGAAAAATAAGGTGGTCGGATCGACCTGCTTGTAGGACCAGGATTAATGGGTATGGGATAATTACAATTTGCTCAGAGCCAATGACAAACATATTTCAAAAGTTGATAGTTTCTGCAGTGCTGCAGCAATGAGCAGGATCATAAGTGGACAGGATTATACATTGCCCACTTATGCCCACTTAAAATCACGCAAATTTCAATGCCAAATTATTTGCAATGTAAGGACAACATCGACCACTATCCTATCGATGGGCATCCCTCGAGGGCAGTCATCACTGGCAGTTAGACATCCGCTCATTTCCGGGGTATCTATAAAATGAAGCTTCTGCTGTCTGGCAGTCATAAAAATCGCCTGACATCCCAAATAGCTTCCGATCGTTTTTGCATGGTTTTAAGAGATAGGAACTGATATTAAATTTCAACAAATATGAAAGGCATCCATTTCCAAGCACAGCACAGTTGCAGGTTCTGTGATATGGTAGCTGAGCTCGTAGGAGAGACCGTGGCCATCAGTCACTGATAAAAAGGCTCCACTATCACACAATTTAGTACTTGGCGACCTAGTCGTGTTGTGTCTCTGAAACCATTTGGTAAACATACTATCGGTGCTGCAGCTTGAAACACTTTTTTAAACAGTTCAGGCCACTTACGTAGCCTGGCAACCTAACCTATGGACGACCCGGGCCTGAAGTTTATCAAAGCAGGGAAAAGGATCAGAGATAAGTATTGGGCTACCACAGGAAGGCATAGTATGAGTAGGCATGTGGTGAGCACAGAGAAAGCTGATTTGACAGGTTTTACGTTATATTTTCAAACATAATTATCACTGCTGATCAGTTTCTTCACTGTAAAAATAAAAAGCCACGTAGTTTTTACATTTTACTTGAGATGTATCGCTGGTTTGTTTAATCATTTAATATGCATGTTTATTTTTGTTATGTGTCTACTAACTAGACTTGCTAATGACCAAACACTTGTTGAGCCAACTCAACTCAGACTTACAGCTTAGTGGCTGGCTTTGATTCTGACTCAACTCAACGCATTGAGGCGGTGAGTCAACTCTGACTCAACCATCAGCACGAATAGAATGAAACTGCCCTGTGCTAAAATATCACATAGGTTAAATCACCACACGCTTGTGTTGTTGTTGTTGTTCTAATGTTGCGCTTTTTATTCTAATATTAAGCTAGTTGTCAGAAAAGATTTACCAAGAGTTCTAGACAAATGCTTGAAAATGGGGTGATTTCAGGGCTAGACAGATTGAAATTATACGCTCGGGGTGTTGTTTTCTTCAGTGCACTGAAAAAGTAAGCCAGAAATTGATTTTTTTTTCTACGGTGCCAAAATCCACTCTTCTTTCCGGGAATATTTTACATCCCATGTTTTTATATTAAGCAGCGCAAAATGTAATGAACCAGGAATAATGAAACCCCAACGCGTGAGTTGTGAAAATATCAAGTACGCCATTTTTAGGATTCTTTCTACGGAGCATAAATCAACTCCTCTTTTCGGCATTATTCCACAACCCATTTTACACCGGTGCAATGCGAAAATGCATGTGTTTTGAGGGAATATTATTTTACCACTGGATTATCCCTGGATAAACAGGATTATCACTGGATACTATTATCCACTGGATTATCAGCTAAACCGGAACAGTGTAAACTGGATGTGAGGGAGTAAAACTATATTAACACGCGCACTGGAGGGGGGCCTCGGAGGCCCCCCACCTGTTTTTCCGAGGTGGCCGGAGAATTTCTTGCAGCGGAAAAACGAAACTTGGCCACATTTAACAAAATTTAATAGCGCGTCGATTGGTGAAGACTTTTTGAAAATCGGCCGAAAATTTTTGACTTATAGGCTTTCAAAGTCAGACCTGCATTTTTAAATCGCCGTAAACGCGCGGTCGGACCAGTTAGCTTGCATTGAAGACCGAGTGGTGACGTCATAACGTCATATAAGCGGGACTATATGTCAAGGTCACTTCACATGAAAGTCAAGGTCAAAGGTCACAGGTCAAGGTCATATCTGCACTTTCAAGGTCACTGACCACTGCGCGTCCGGCCAAATGAGGTTACCCCGTCTGACATATATTATGCTATGACGTCATCGGTAGGGTACCCCAATACAAAGGTCAAGGTCAGAGGTCAAGGTCAAAGGTCATTGGGAAAGGTCAATTCTCATTTCCCGCCAAACAGTGGCTGCAGTGTTAGTCAAAGTGTAAATAATAAGTAGTATACCATATGGTGACCTTAAAGGTCAATGACCTTGAATGACCTTGACCCAAAAGTTGTGGGGAAGCCTCTTTGAGACCTCTTCTCTATGAACCTTGTCCGCCTTTAGCTTTTTCCCGCCATTTTCCTGCATAATCACAGCATTTATCAATCGATACCAGCATGGCCAATATTTGACCTTTACGACCTTGTTTGACCTTGAAGATATTGACCTAGGTCAATGAAAATTGGTCATCATGTAGATCACCATAGCCCCCATCCACCTACCAAGTGGCGTTTTTCTAACCCTCTTAGTTTCCGAGATCTTAGGGGGGCCTACCAGGCCCCCCCTCCAGTGCGCGTTAGTGCCAGACCCCCTCCAGTGCGGGTGTTAAAATGTGAAAGTCCTGGCGTAGAAAAATATACGCAAGGTGTAAAATGAACCCTCGTGCAATATTTCATTGCTGCTGAAAACAAGCACCGACCAAAAAAAACAACCTAGCTTATTTTCATCAAGCGTTTGAGGTCAGTTTACTCTGATTACACTGATTAATATTCACTCTGATAAACATACACTACAACGGAGAGTTAAAATCACTTGTTTTCATAATGACTTCTAATCATCTAAATGCCTCTAATTTGCACTGTAATCTTAAATAATATTGAAATCGACCTTCAATCACTACAATAATTTAGTTCCCCTTTGCACAAACATCGCTTAGGTTTATGGCTTTCGTCTAGGCTTCCCAGTTTTACACTTCCCAACTTTTACTGTTCCATATCCGTTTACCACTGCATCATCACGACTCATCACCGCAGATTACCTCTTTGAGGCGCTGCTCACCTTTCTTGACACCCGCACTGGAGGGGGTCTCGGAGGCCAGCCCCCACCTTTTTCCGAGGTAGTCGGAGAACCACTCATGACCAACAACGATACTTTGCCACATTTGAGAGAATCCAACGATTGAAGACCATTGAAGGAAAACATTCGGAAATCAGTTGAACATGCTTTGGCTTATAAACTTTCAAAGTCAGACCTTTAGCTGGATCGCCGCAATCGCGCAATCTGAGCAGTTTGCTTGCATTTGAGACCCAGTGGTGATGTCATACACGGGATTATATGTCAAGGTCACCTCACATGAAGGTCAAGGTTAAAGTTCACAGGTCAAGGTCATACTGGTATTCTCAAGGTCGTTGGCCGCAGTACTTTCGGTCAAATGCGGTTACCCAGTCTGACGTATTGGAATCTGACGTATCTGACCCATCGGAACTATGACGCCATAGTTAACTTGCACCGCGCTGGGGCCCCTGGCATGACGCGCCCCGCTGGGGTGGGGGGCGTATTTCGCCCCCTCCGCGTCAGTGAGTCTGTGTAAAAAAACTGACTCAGTGTAACTCATCAGCACTATCCTTCGCTGAGTGCTATGCCTGATGGACAGGGAGCTCACTTCTCCAAGGACACAGTGAGCCGGCCTGGGATCGCCGCCATCTTCTGGGACCACACCAAGGAGGAGCGAGAGCACGCCTTCAAGCTGGCCGACTACCTGAACATGCGGGGAGACAGCGACACAGGTTACCTGCGCGCCTCCGGCTACGTAAGTGCTAGGAACAACTAAGTCTGCACCGTGGGCACAGTACTCGCACGCACAAGCGGGGATTAGGGGGCCTTCGAATCAGGAGAAATACCGCCCTCGAGAGCCACAGCCCAGAGCTGCGAAAGCTGACGCCTCCTGTCTGTTTTTGTCTTTACTGCCGTGCCGTTTTTAATCCTGGAAACTCTTCTTACATTTTCCCCGGGTCACATGATTAAACCACTCGACACAGATGATTCGTTGAAATCAAGAGCAAATGAAAAACGGGAGCCCCGTTTTCGTAGTCTAGATGCATCTGCATCTCTAAGAGAGTCATAAGTTCATCAAGGGATGTAGCCAAACATGGTGATATTCTTCACACTGCGACTCGAACTCGGAAAATATTTAAACCTCCCCCCCCATAACCTTCTCAGGCTATTCAAAAGCCTCAGAGGGAGGCTATTCCTACCTTTTTGGCATAAATGGACATTTATGAACCCTGATCTCTTCGGGACAGTTTCATGTCAGGTAGGTTTAGTTCATAACTTACGCTCCAACCGGTTCCCCTTAACTGGGGCATGCTTTCGCGCTGGAAACCTAACAGCAACAAACACGATTGTCACCGCCGGTGTTAACGGATCGTGTGCCCTGCCAGGGTCAATGACATAGGCGGACACAGCGGGTGTGGAGTGCACCTCCTACCCACTCAGCGCCCCTAAAATGGACCCTGACGCGCCAGAAATGTTGCTTAATGATCCTCCCCCGTCAAACAGGTATTGGTGCTTTCACGATGCAAATTGGCGCCCCTCCCCCTCCTGAAAGGCTGCACCCTAGGAAATGATGGCGCTCCCTGGCCCACATAGCGCCTTCGTCAGGCCAAAATGGCACCCCTTGATCGGGTGCCTCTCCCATTGGAAACCTAAGACGTGCCTATAGTTACTGATGCAAGTCAGGGATCAGGTCAAGTTGATGATGTAACTGCTACTGCACTTCCTAACCGCTTAGTAACTGCTACCGCATTATTAGTATGGTCTTGTGATGATTATTTAGCCTTCGCCTTTATAACATTGCATCTGTGCACATCGCTGATTTAAACGCTGGTCGCTGAAAACACCGCTACGAAAACAAACAACTAGGACCCTGAGTACATAACAGTAGCGCACAGGGGCGTAGGAACCGGTTGAAAAGTGGGGGGGCCAACCCCAGAGGGGGCCCACCTCAAGGGGGGCCCCCAGCCCAAGGGGCCCATAAGTATGAGCATTTTTAAAACTGTTCATTTGGTGTCGATAATACACGCATACACACCGGCCTACACTAGGCATTTCCATACATTACGTGTTAGTTACGTCTTTTCCAACAGTTCCCTCGCATCGAATAGCTCTGTGGTGATATTTTTTCACTTCGTAGTGAAAGACGGCCTTTAGACGGCTCTTCACGCGCGTTGATGACCGAGGGACGGCTGCTGCTCGGTTTGTGGTGCGGGTTGCGTGTCCGAATTAGCACTCTGTGTTGGGAGCGGTCTGGGCCAGAGTTTGATTGGGTCCAGTTTTCGGGGTCCATCTGGGAGCACTCGGGTAGTAGGTGCCTTGGCCTTTTTCATGAAGCGCTTTCGGTCCAGGGGTTTGCAGAGGGCATATGCCAAAACTGAACTTTCCCAGACAAGCTGTCGTGCCCGCCCGGGTTTCTTGTTTTATATTGCAGTTGCTGATATTTGCATATGCGTTGCAGCGGTCCACCACAGAACAGTGGAGGGCCAGTGGCTCCCCTGGCCCGCCACTCTCCAGTTTCCTATGCCTATGCCGCTCAGAAGCCGCCAAGTCATCATAGAGGCCCCCAGTGCCCAAACCATGGCTCAGGAACCAAATCAGTCAGCTATGGGGGCCCCAAACCTGCTCATGGGTTAAGGGACCGGCTCATGGGACCACCTTATTAAGGGACCCCACATAAGCACAGGGCCCTAAAAGCTCCGAACAGGGTGCCCCAGATTGTCTCAGGAAGCCAGGCTAGCTTAGGGACCCGGCTCAGCTCTGGGCCCCCCAGGTTGGCTTATATAGGGTCTCAGAACAGCTCAAGGGACCCGTTTAAGCCTACGGATCCCAGCTCAGTGACTCTAGCAGAGTTCAAGGGGGCTAGACCAGCTGGGGACCCCAGTTCAGCACAGGGGCCACATATTAGCTGTGGGAGACAAGCTCAGCTCAGGGGCACAGGTCGGCTGATATAGGGTATCAAACCAGCTCAATGGGCCATTCAAGGTATCGGCCCCCAGCTTAGCTCAGGGACGCTAGAACTGTGCAGGGGCTCCAGACTAACTCAGAGGCCTCATATAGGCACAGGGGGCCTCAGCTTAGATTAGGGCTCGAATTAGCTGTGGGGCCCAGCACAGCTCAGGGGCCCCCAAGTTGGCTGATATAGGGTCTCAGAACAGCTCAATGGACCAGCTCAAGCTCATGTCCCCCAGCTTAGCTCAGCGAGTCCTATAATTGGGCATGGGGCGCCAGACTAGCTCAGGGGCTGCTCAGTTCAGCAGAGGGGCGTCATATTAATTTAGAACCCAAAACTAGCTTTGGCGGCCTAGTTCAGCTCAGGGACCCCAGGTCGGCTGGTGTAGAGCTCAAAGCAGCTCAAGAGGCCCATTCAAGCTCATCGCCCCTAGCTCAGCTCAGCGGACTTAATAACAGTGCAGGTGCCCCAGACCAACTCAGGGGCTGTTCAGTTCATCACAGGGCGTCTGAGATTAGCTAAGGGCCCAAATTAGCTTTTAGGGGTCTAGATAAGCTTAGGGTCCCAAGTCGGCTGATGTACGGTCTCAGAATAACTCAACGGTCCCAGCTCAGTGACTCTAAAGTATTCAGGGATCCCAGACCATCTCGGGGTCCCCAGTTCAGCACAGCGGGCCCCAGATTAGCTCAGATGACCAGATCAGCTTAGGAGCCCGTCTAAGCTAAGGGGCCCCAGGTCGGCCTATATAGCGTCTCAGAACAGCTTAAGGAGGCCACTTTAAGCTCATGGCCCCCAGCTCAGCTCAGGGGCCGTATAAGTGAGCCCCAGATAAGCTCAGGATTCCCAGTTTAGCTCTGAGGCCCTCCTAAGACCAACACTTAGCGGCACTCGCCAGGCTAATTTTCGGCCCCTCCCCCGATTAGCTGTCAGGGGCCCCTGGGCCTTATTACCGGGGACCCTTAGACCAAAACCGAGGGGCCCCTGAGTATAGCGCGGAGCTCCTAAGACAAATTCTCGGCAGCACCTCTGAGACTACCTACCGGACCCCCCAGATTTGCTCTCAGGTGGCCCCAGACATAGAGTCTCGGGGACATCCAGGTTAGCTCTTGGGGTCCCCTAAGACTGACTTTCGGGGGACCCTGGGACTGGATCCCGATAGCAATCTGAGACTAACACTGGGGCGCCCCCTGAGACTAACACTCAGGGGGTGTCCCTGAGACTGAGCAATTGGTGCTTCTGAGACCTGCTCTAGGAGGCCCCAGATTAGCCCTCAGGGGTCTAAGGCCAACTTGGAGCCCGTGAGACCAAAACTCGGGAGAACTTTTTGGGATTACTCTCAGAGCCCCAAAATTAGCTCTCGGATGGCCCTGAGACTGACCTCGGGGGAGGGCCTCTGAGGCTAGCTTTTGAACGTTCCCCGAGGCTGATTCTTGGGGCCCCTTAGACAAAAACTCGGGTGGGGGGGAACAACCTGAGGGCAATTCTCGAGGGCATCCAAGATCACCTCTCCGCGGCCCCCTGAGACCATCACTCTGCTGCACAACTGAGACTAACTCTCGGGACTCCAGATGATCACTCGGAGCCCCTGAAAGTAAATATTGTCTCCTGAGAGAGGCACCCTTGAGACTATGATGGGCCCCTGAGACCAGCACTTGGCGGCACTCATGACACTAATTCTCGGGCCCCATATTAGCTTTCGGGGTCCTTGAGAGAAGGCCCCCTTAGACCAACACTGGTGGGGTATCTGATAATAATTTATCCCGAGATTAGTTCCCAGGGACCCTGGGACCGACTCCCAGGGGCCCCCTGAGAACGACTCTCGAGGGACCCCTTAGACCGATTCTCAGGGGGGCGGGGCTTCTGAGGATGACTCTCGGGGGCCCTGAGACTGACTCTCGGGGCCCCCTGAGATCAACTCTTGGGATCCTCTGCGACTGACTCAGGGGCCCTTGAAACCGACTTCTGGGGGCCCTGAGATAGACTTTTGGCCCTGAGACTAACTCTCGGGCTCCCTGAGACTATATGTCGTGGCCCCCTGAGCTCGACTCTTGGAGGCCCCCTAAGACCGACTCTTGGGGGTCCCCTGAGACTGACTTCCAGGAGCCCCCTGAAACCGACTTTGGGGGTCTGAGACTTAATCTCGGGGGTGGGAGGCTGAGACCGACTCTCGGACCCTCTGAGACCGACTTTCGGGGGTCCCTTGCGACCAACTCTCAGAGGCCCTGAAACCAACTTTCGGGGGCCCCTGAGACCACCTCTCGGGGGCCCCTAAGACCAACTCTTGGGGCCCCTAATGCTAACTCTCGAGGCGGAGGGCCCTGAGACCGACTCAGGGGCCCCTATGAACCAATCTCGGGGCCCCTGAGACTGACTCTGGGGGCCCCCTGATCAGAGTATCCTTAAGTGCTTACGATCGGCCCAAGGGCGGGGGAGGGGTCCGCGAACCCCTTGGACTCTCCTTGGCTATTCTACTGGTCCCAGTCCATCTAAGGGGGAGGTGGGGGGGGGTGGGCAGTTCTGCACAGTGGGTCATAGATTAGCTCAGATGACCAGATCAGCTTAGGAGCCCGGCTCAGCTCAGGGGTCCCAGATCGGCTTATGTAGCGTCTCAGAACAGCTCAAGGAAGCCACTTCAAGCTCAGCTCAGGGGCCCTATAACTCTGCGTGAGCCCCAGATAAGCTCAGGAGCCCCAGTTTAGCACAGGGGCCATTAGATTAGCTTTGGGGGCCCAGCTCAGCTCAGGGGCCCCCAGATCGGCTTGTATAGGGTCTTTGACTAGCTCAAGGGGCCCATTCAGGCTGATGGCTCCCAGTTCAGCTTAGGGACCATGCAACAGTTCAGAGGGGCATAAACCAGCTCGAGGGACCTTAGATTAGCTCAAGGAGCCCCAGGTTAGCTCATAGGACATCAGAGGTTAATTCAGGGGCCCCTGAACAGCTCAGGGGCCCCAGGCCGACTCATAAGACCTCAGATCAGCTCAGGAGTCCAGGCCAGCTTTATAAGAGGTTTTCCGAGCAAGCTATACGGTCCGTTTGGTTTTCTTATTTTATGTTACAGTTGCTGGTATTTTCATATCAATACCACTTTTCTGTGGGGGCCCCCACAGAAAAGTGGGGGCCAGTGGCCCCCCTGGCCCCCCCCGGTTCCTACGCCTATGGTAGCGCACGCTGAGCGGTGTACCCGCCCTTAGAAAAAGCTCCTGCCCGTTGAGGGTAACCTCAAACATCGTGGTCGTCATTGGCCCCGGGCCGATCTTAATAAAACAATTCATTCGGTACATGTGTAAGCATAATTCCAAATGTGATGCAAGACTATCCCATAAAGTCTCACGTGAAATGTTATAACATCTCTCGCTACACCTCCCGCAGAAACCACTGAAAGACAAATGGACCAGTGGACTGGAGGCGTTGCAGGACGCTCTGCGGATTGAGAAGGACGTGACGCGGCAGTTCAGCAACATGATTGCAGAATGCGAGAGGGATTGGCACGTAAGTAACTAATCTGCTACATAAAGCATGGTGCCTCTTTTTCCGTTTGAATGAGAAACACGCACCTCGCATGGGATAGACAAACAAGTAAAGCCTACGCAAAGACTGATGGTGGCTCTCAGCTGGATAGCTACAGCTTTACGTCTTTCTAAAACGACTAATCTGCACACCACAACGAGCCTGACACAGTTGGCATGCAGCAGTACCTTTAGATCGCGTGGGCGTTGATTAGACTACTGCTCCTTCCCTCGAGATTGGCGGACATTTGGCAGGCAGCAGCACAATAAAATCGTGTGCCACGAGATTGGTAGACATTTGGTAAAGAGCAACACCTTCAGATCGTGGGCCACGAGACTGGCAGACATTTGAGAGGGAGTAACACATTTAGATCGTGCGGTGTTGATTGGACAGTCTAGGAACGGTCTTGAATTTGAGCCGTCGAGCTGAGACTCGTAATTACTCTCAGTGAAAACTTTACACACACCTAGGGCTAGCCGGACTGGCAGCCACTATGCAAACCAAAGTGGTGAATGGCGGTCGTCGCCACTGACATCCTTTCGGTAAGTTTACGGTCAATGTAATACCTTACATACCTGCATCGATATTTTTCACAATTAGTAAATGTTGCAGCAAACAGGTGAGAACACGCCAGCCTCAGTATATAACATTATCATCATCAATACAAATCATCACAAATTTTGTAAAACAGTCACCACAGCGCTCCCTCAAAGGGCATATAGTTCTCAGTCAGATGAGTTCAGCCCCCTCCCCTCCATTACACATTTCGTGGTGGCACTCCTGCTAAGCCCAAGTGCAGACTCATCTTCCCCAAAACACGCCTCTTCCCACACACTCTCCTGCGAACTGTGACCCCTGGTTTCCGACAGGCGGCCGACTGGCTGGCCGGCGACATGCTGGAGGAGCAACACAGGAGCGTGCGCGATTTCGCCGGCCATATCACTAGGCTGAAGAAGATGATAGTGGAACAGCCCAATCTGGCTGAATATATATTCGACCACGAGTTGCAGCAGGCAGGAAAGGAATGATAGAAGGGACGACACGGATCACTGTGAAAACAGCTCATACAATGGAGGAATGAACAAGAAACTAAAACACGCCGAATTGGGATGTCAGAACAGAGGCAATGAGCGGCCTCATAAAGGATTGTGCGCAATATTGTCGTTGAAACGTTCTGTTTACCAGAAATCCCCATGCTGGGGTTCGTGGCGCTGTGGCGTGATTGAATGGTCGCGGCAGTGTGTATCTAGGCAGCGACCATATCCTGCCCTGGACCCGAGAGGTTATGAACCGCGGACCGGATTACTGAGGCGTAACTGTGGCGCAGGAAAATGGATCACGAGACTCGGAGCAAAGCGCCACGTGCCGTTCTTTAGTGCCAATTGTAACGTGTTGAAACGCTGCGGGGCTGGAGAAAAATACACAACTCAGGGCCGCCTGTTCAAACTGTTGACCACTGACTTCGGGTGCCCGGACGTTGAAAGAACAGACATGCGATATACGTCTAGCAGGCGGCAATTCCATCGTGCGATTGTGTTGAGAAGGATGCGCGTGCGGCGCGCGACTGCTGCCCAGGGCGCAGACGCCTCCACTTGGCCCTGCGCACCCTGCTTCTCTTCAGTATGCTGTCGGGTGCTTCTCGGATTTCAATAGCCAGACCTTCAGATCAGTCAGCTTCACGTAGAATCCTGATCGCTGGTGTCTCATGTGAAATTAAGACGTGGGACAGGAGGCCTAAAAATATAGCATGTGGGATGCATCGCCTTGCGCGCACACCCCGGTCGCTTGTCGTTTGAACAAAATACGTCCCACTGTCACTCTCCTCACTTACGAACGCTGCCACGTGCTTAACTTGCGTATGCTCGTACATCCACTCTTCACATTATTAGCGACGCCGCAACTTTACAAATGGCTTGAAATGTGTGCACATACCTTCAGCTATTCAGCGTCACATATAGGAAGCCAGTTATCACATTCACAAAACCGGTGGTGGTCCGGCTTATAACATAGTTTAAGCCATGGGCGCCGAAAGCAGGGGGGACGCGTCCCTCCCTGTTGGCCAGCCAGGGGGGACGTTCCCCCAAAATTTTTGGGGTCCATCGTCATTAATGCTGGCATGTACCGAACATGCTCAAAATTCGCCTCCCCCGGTAAAAATTCCGTGGCGGCGCCCTGGTCTAAGCTCGTTACTACGTGCGAAAAGCGCAGCGTCAGTGACGATAAGGACCATAGTCTGCCGGCTCGGTGATTCTTTCTATTCTGTGACACCGTCTATCAGACAAGCTTAGGGAGTATACCATAGACCCAACTTCTCACGGAGAGGGGATTCCAATAATGCAATAAAGTATCTAGCTTTTCGAATATGCTTATGATATTTGCTGAAAATGTCGAGAAGTACAAAATATCAGAGTTGCCATCGTAATAGAACAAATGAAAACGGCGCCAATAAATGGAACAAAAAAATCAACACACGACAGAATCATCGATGGAATATATTGTAACAAAGATACATTTCTCCGCTCAACTCTTGACCACAAGAGCTCCAACACTCATACAAAATCCACATTACATGCTCAAGTGATTGAGCCACAAGAAGATTAAACGACCACGCTAGTCATATTTCAAGCAATTCAGACTGTGGTGGATGGTAACTGCTACGATAAAAACTAACGCCAGAAGACCATATGTTAACTCAGCGTACAGCCTCCTGGCTAGTGGGCCACCTGCAGCTTAAACTCGGAACCGCACCTAAACGCTGACTCTTGCAGATGGTTGTTGCAACGTTTTTCGGCTTTTCCGAATATGACCCGGAACAGCTGCGGCGGGTTCGCTTTGCATAGTCTGCATGACATTTTGGAGAAAAACTGATATGCAGGTCACACCAGGTCACCGAGCCACTATGTCATTTCTATAAGTTTATAGGATATTTTTTAGGCTTGATGCGCGTTTCATTACACACAAATTGGCTCTGACCTGACAGCTGACCTTCTGTGAACAAGTGTGAACTTAACCAGCCTGTTTGTCCTCGGTTGACCTTGCATAAATGAAACTTCTTTTTCGAATTGGAGCACAAATATATTTAATATTAATATATTTTCATAAAACAGCCAGAACGGTGAAATTGAGCCTGGAAAGCAATCAAATGGTCTCTGACCTAGCCTGGAGGGTGACCTGATGACCATAGCTCATACAAACTGAAGTTAATCACGATATTTTTTACAGGCAACACGTTGGATTTTCGCGAAGGGAGAAAGTGTCGCTAAACTCCTCTGTAAGGGCAAAGCTGACAAAAACCAGAATAAGCGCCAAGGTTAAATCATCGTGGTCAATCGCAACCACTTCCAAATGCAAATTCTAGTCCACGTTAAAGCAATAACAACGCTCTCATCCATAATAAATAACAGTCATACAATCACGATAAACAATATTGAAGCTGTATCGAGAGAGAGCGAGAGCGAGAGCGAGAACGAGAGCGAGAGAGCGAGAGAGAGAGAGAGAGCAAACCCTTTGGCTAATGACTTAGCCTACTCCTGACAAAAAATGACCATGCTAGTTGGATATGAAATGCTGCTCACAATTCACATGAAACATGCCGATTCGCATCACCCCACCATGGGAGAAGGCGGGCACTCCAGGACAACCCAGCGTTACGGTCCGCACTCCTACCCATTACCGGAGGCTCCAGGCGCAAGTGTGCGCGAGGGGTGCGGACGCATGCACTTATATCCATGAGCGTCTAAAGCTGGAGAGGGGACGGAGGGACGCACAAGGGGAGAGACATCCCCTTCAAAATTTCGGCACTCAGCTGCTCATCTTGGCCTTTTATTAGCTTTTGAAGTTAGAGTAAAGAGAATGTCCAGGTTTAATGCAGGCAAATTGCCTAGATTACGCTCTACCGGAGAGCTATGGTGTTGTTTGGTTTTGGCTCCCACGCCGGTTGTCGCCGTGTCAGCTCCGTCCCTCATCCCAGTGAAATATGTATGGCGACGGACCCGCCTATATCCCACGCAGATGTCAATGGTCATCATTTCAGTATCAGCTACCACTAACGGTCATCAATAGAAAGAGCAGCTTTCTGACATCAAGCGGTCGCACAGGCCCGACCTGACCTCCTTTGCCCTGGCTATCACAGATTCTGATCCTAGTGCAGAACTCGGTGGCAGTGCGTGTGCACCGGCACATGAGTGCTACTCATGAAACGGGAAGCCCTATCTTTGTCAGCGGGGGTCAACACGAACCTCGAACAAAGTTGCTGCGGTGCGTGTATGTAGCACACTCTGTTTGGGCCCAGTTCGTCGGCCGCACTAAACAACATGCGCCACTTCAGACCAAATATAGAGAGGCTTTCGCTGGGCGGGTTCGTTCAGCCGCACTAAGCCTCGCCCTGGCCACTTTGCTAATCTGCAGCGGTGTATGCCGCGTGGGGTCCCACCAGGCGATTCAGTTAATACGGTGTCCGACAAACAGAAATCCGTCACTTAACTACACTCACTCTGATGTAATAAAACCCACTGTCCACAATGTACATACATACATACGTCACAAGTATCCTGAAGGCTGTCTGCCGCGCGGTCCGGATGCCGACCGACCGAGCACAGTCATGGTGGGGAGGGGAGAGGAGGCGCGAAATATTTGCACAGTCACGGTGGGGAGGGGAGGCGCGAAATATTAGCACAGTCACGGTGGGGAGGGGAGGCGTAAAATATTAGCACAGTCACGGTGGGGGAGGGGAGGCCCGAAATATTAGCACAGTCACGGTGGGGAGGGGAGGCGTAAAATATTAGCACAGTCACGGTGGGGAGGGGAGGCTCGAAATATTAGCACAGTCACGGTGGGAAGGGGAGGCTCGAAATATTAGCACAGTCACGGTGGGGAGGGGAGGCGTAAAATATTAGCACAGTCACGGTGGGGAGGGGAGGCTCGAAATATTAGCACAGTCACGGTGGGGAGGGAAGGCGCGAAATATTAACACAGTCACGGTGGGGAAGGGAGGCGCGAAATATTAGGACAGTCACGGTGGGGAGGGAAGGCTCGAAATATTAGCCCAGTCACGGTGGGGGGGGAGGCGTAAAATATTAGCACAGTCACGGTGGGGAGGGGAGGCTCGAAATATTAGCACAGTCACGGTGGGGAGGGAAGGCGCGAAATATTAGCACAGTCACGGTGGGGAGGGGAGGCGTAAAATATTAGCACAGTCACGGTGGGGAGGGGAGGGGCGAAATGGTAACAAAGTCAAGATGGGGAGGGGAGGGGAAAATGGTAACAAAGTCACGGTGGGGAGGGCAGGGGCGAAATATTAGCACAGTCACGGTGGGGAGGGGAGGGGCGAAATATTAGCACAGTCACGTTGGGGAGCGGAGGGGCGAAATATTAGCACAGTCACGGTGGGGAGGGGAGGGGCGAAATATTAGCACAGTCACGGTGGGGAGGGAGGGGCGAAATATTAGCAGTCACGGTGGGGAGGGGAGGGGCGAAATATTAGCACAGTCACGGTGGGGAGGGGAGGCCCGAAATATTAGCACAGTCACGGTGGGGAGGGGAGGCGTAAAATATTAGCACAGTCACGGTGGGGAGGGGAGGCTCGAAATATTAGCACAGTCACGGTGGGAAGGGAGGCTCGAAATATTAGCACAGTCACGGTGGGGAGGGGAGGCGTAAAATATTAGCACAGTCACGGTGGGGAGGGGAGGCTCGAAATATTAGCACAGTCACGGTGGGGAGGGAAGGCGCGAAATATTAGCACAGTCACGGTGGGGAGGGGAGGCGTAAAATATTAGCACAGTCACGGTGGGGAGGGGAGGCTCGAAATATTAGCACAGTCACGGTGGGAAGGGGAGGCTCGAAATATTAGCACAGTCACGTGGGAAGGGGAGGCGTAAAATATTAGCACAGTCACGGTGGGGAGGGGAGGCTCGAAATATTAGGACAGTCACGGTGGGGAGGGAAGGCTCGAAATATTAGCCCAGTCACGGTGGGGAGGGGAGGCGTAAAATATTAGCACAGTCACGGTGGGGAGGGGAGGCTCAAAATATTAGCACAGTCACGGTGGGAAGGGGAGGCTCGAAATATTAGCACAGTCACGTGGGAAGGGGAGGCGTAAAATATTAGCACAGTCACGGTGGGGAGGGGAGGCTCGAAATATTAGCAGTCACGGTGGGGAGGGGAGAGGCGAAATGGTAACACAGTCACGGTGGGGAGAGGAGGGGAGAAATATTAGCACAGTCACGGTGGGGAGGGGAGGGGCGAAATGGTAACAAAGTCAAGATGGGGAGGGGAGGGGAAAATGGTAACAAAGTCACGGTGGGGAGGGCAGGGGCGAAATATTAGCACAGTCACGGTGGGGAGGGGAGGGGCGAAATATTAGCACAGTCACGTTGGGGAGCGGAGGGGCGAAATATTAGCACAGTCACGGTGGGGAGGGAGGGGCGAAATATTAGCACAGTCACGGTGGGGAGGGGAGGGGCGAAATATTAGCAGTCACGGTGGGGAGGGGAGGGGCGAAATATTAGCACAGTCACGGTGGGGAGGGGAGGGGCGAAATATTAGCACAGTCTGTGGTGACAATCAAGGAATGACGAAAAATGTTCTTTTTGTTTACAGTTTCAGGGCTCCTTCATTACTGAGGAATATCCATGTTCCTCCCTTTTCTCGTAGAGCAGCAACTAAATCTTACAGGAAGCGTTTCCATTGGTCAAGTTTGATTTTTACAGCTTTAGAGCAAGCAAGCGATTTTGGAAAAGGATCTAGCTGCCAATGCTGGAAGGTTCTGCATTTCTCTCACCTGTCGACCTAGCTACCTGACTTGGAGGTGGTTACAGTCAAAGAGAAGTCCAGCTTCATCTCTAGTTCGTTTTTCCTCACTTCCCTGGTGAGATACCTCCCACAGCCCACTCTTCCGTTTCATAGTTATCTTAGAAAGCTCCCGGGGTCGATCAGAAGCTCGCAACATATACCGAATTGAAGACTGCTCATTTTATCTAGAAGCACGACATCAGGCCTTTTCTTCTGCTTATCAGCGGGGACTAACACGGATCTCCGAGAATTTGGTGCTGGTGAACTGCCTCCATAGCACTCTTCCGGACTGTCATTACACGCTGAACTCGCCCCCCCCATCCCCGGTAGTCCCAGGTCGGATTTCCCCCTCCCTTCCCCATCCCCCGGTCTTCTTCAGGTCGGATTTCCCCCTCCCCAGTAAGAAGTCTGTGGCAACGCAGCTGCCCACGAGTCATTCCAGCTGTTATTTCCCCTTTTCGCGCAACGATGGCTAAGAAAACAGGAGTGTTGCCTTTTACGAAGTTCATAAAAAAACTCGCTATTTTATGGAATTCCCGGCGGGCGGCCAGCAATCCCAGCAGCCTAGTGTGACGGTGAGAGAGTGTTTGCCCTTCCTAGCTGTTCCACACTTACTAACAAGTATCATTAATCCCTCTAAGCAGTTAGTGCGGCTGGACGAACCCGATTCACCTTCCCGCCCTTATTATATGGAAGTGTCTCTAGGTGGGTTAGTATGACTGATCGAAGTGAGTCCTGATATACTCCCATTTCAACGAGACTCTACCCAAATAATATACCCGGTGTTTTAAGAATGGGCAGTTGGGACAAAACAAAGCGTTTCACTAAGTACACGGAAGCGTTGTTGGCAGCTGGCCGGGGCTGGTCTGGCCAGGGCCGCCGCGTCGCGGCTCGGGCGGCACCGCCGGTAGCCGCCTACTAGCTGACTCGGAAGCCGTAGGGCGGCGGCCGCGCGGAGCGGAACAGACCACGGGGCCGCACCACCGTCATCCGCGGGGGACGCGGCTCCCAGTGGTCGGCAGCCGCCCAGCGGGCGCGCCACCAGACGGGCAGCGCGGCGGCCACCAGCAGGGCAGCACCGACCAGCGGCCGGAACCAGAGCCAGCTGAGAGCCACTGCCGCCAGCGAGGCCGCCACCGAGACGCTGAGGTTGAGCGAGGTGACGCCCAGCGCCACCACCTCCCGCACCACCGGGAACCGACTGACTGCCCAGGCACCGGAGACACGGGTTAGTGTACCGCACACACAGCACACGACACCGGAGACACGGGTTAGTGTACCGCACACACAGCACACGACACCAGAGACATGGGTTACTGTCCCGCACACACAGCACACGACAACGGAGACACGGGCACACACAGCACACGACACCGGAGACCAGGGTTGGCATTGCCCACTACCCACTGCCCGTTTTTGTTTTTTTTAGTGATCCTTTTAATGCATAAAACCCACCCGGGTTTTTTCAAAAATCATTTTCTAGATGCCCCTGAGTAAAAATTTCGTCTTTTTGCTGTTCACATCACTTTTAAAGCTACTAAGCCTTGGTATGCGTAGAATATGCCACAGTTTGGCAGAATTGGTACAATATGCCGCCTCCTACAACCCGCTGGAAAAGTGCATTTGGCAGTTTTTTCCGTCTTACCAGGAAAATCATTCCTAAGAATCCACGTGTCCAAATTGCACATTTTGCAATGCAAATTTCTATCACGTTTTTGCCACATGTAAAAGTCGCTAGATAACACCAATACTGTCTCTGAATATAACGTAAGTTTTGGTCTGTACCATGCAGTTTTTTCCAGAATTCAACCTATATATATATATATATATATATATATATATATATATATATATATATATATATATATATATATATATATATATTAGCCTGGTCCGGATTTAGGTTTTTCCTTCAGAAAGTAACGGATCGTTGTTCATTAGATGCATCTTTTGGTGCTGATTACGATGCGCTCATCAGAAATGCAATTTTCGAAAAACTTTTGGTGGCCCACTCGAGTTGAAGGTTTTGCATTTTGCCAAATTTTCCATTTTTGGCTCACCATCAACCCATATTACCAACGAGGTGCAAAAAAGTGCACTGGGTTGGTAGTTTGGTTCATTGGTGTTCCATTCGCTTTGTTTTTGTTGTTATAACTTGCACACATAACGGTTATTTTTTGCTTATTATCTCCGCTTTTAGTTGAGTTAGCACTGGCTCTCCATAGATGGCGCTAGCGGCGTGACATGGTAAGTGAATACTGATTTCCTCGGGGACCGGGAATGTGAACAGCAACGTGAAAGGTGAGAAGCAATTGCGAATTGGATTGTATAAACGCACTTAAAGAGCTGTTTTCAAGCAGCACTGAAGTTGTTAACACTGTTTCTCAGGTATTTTAAGCATGCCATGTCCAAATATGCTGCTGCTGCTGAAGTCCCGACCATAACCCTTTACCAATAGACGCAGGAACCGTGGGGGCTGTGGTGGTGGCTGTTGCACCCAACTTTCAGAGTGTGGCAGCAGCTCTAACCCCGCCCCCCCGGTTTGAGCCGATTCTGGAACTTCTCTATTAACATTTAAGTGATATGCCTAATCACCCCCGGCCATACCAACGCGGAAGCCCCTTCCTCCAACTTACACCTTTCCTCCGACTAAAATAGTCTCTCCACCTATGCCTTCACCGACTGAATTCTTCCGTATCTGCGCCAAAAAGAATCTGCAGCAACCCTACTTTGACTGAAGTGCGAGGGCATCAGTTTTGAGGCTAGTGACCTCTAGCCCAGTCTCCTCTGACATATTTAGAGGTCGTTGTGGCCCAGAGAAGAATTATATGTTTTACGTATACGGATAGAATTAATAATTTTTAACGTTGTGGTCCAGCAGAAAAAATCGACCGGTTTGGCATTATGCAAACCTTTATTACAAACATGACATTGATCACCAGGTTTTAAGGATCGAAGAAAATATGTTTTATGAAATCCTAAAATTTCCAACGACTTTCAACGACTAGACATCTTGCACTAGTTGCATTGAATAATTCACATACCGGCATAATCCAAGTTCTACGTTATGTTCTCCTTGCAGTTTTATGTTTCCTCTGAACAAAATTCAACATGGACGGACGGTAATATTTGCAAAAAACAAAAGAGCCTGACCGTAAGTTTGGTATGTCATAGGGCACCTTGTTATGACAAGAATTGGGCTCATGGAGGAGCGTAGCAAAGATGAGTGCCATATTCTTTTGAAAGGGTAACGGCTGAAATTATGGATGTATATTTATTGTTTATTAGACAAGAACAGCCACAGGCCAGAGCCCACTTATGGTTGCAGTCGTTGGTTAAAATCGTTCAACATTCCGTAAGGGATCACACTCCACACTCGCACGCTTCCACAGTCAACCACCGACACATATCCTACACATGGCATTACAGAGTCTCTCCATGGCTTAAAAAGGCACTCTAAAAATGTATAAAAGTATATGTATATATAAAATACAACGATAGCCTCCGCATGGAAGTTGCTGCTGCTAAAAATGATGAACTACGTGGGCGTAAAATAAAATATATGAAGATGGACCACCATATGAAAAATACTACTATAAAGGCATCTAAAAGCATAAAAATCCCAAAATAATAAAATAAAAAGCAAAAAAAAAATCCGCAATCACACAGTGCACATAGCAAGTAAGCATACTATCTCATGTACGTGCCAACGCTGTTCGCATACCGCAACACACTCGATCGAAAAGAATGAGTAGGCTGAAAAAAGTCCTCTGCTGGTGTGTGCCGCAGAAAATCATTTACAAGTTTCGGAAGCCTGATCTGGAACCCATTCTGCACGGCATTAACTCGCCCACGAGGCACATTAAACAAGCCAGTGTGTCGTGAGCGTCGGCCGGGAGTCAGGAGGGAGAACATGGGCATCAGCTCACTACAGTCCAGGCGGCCGTTGAAGACGGAACGCAGGAACCTTATGTCGGCTTGTATAAACCTCGCTTTAATAGAAGAACAGCGAAAATGATTTAGGAGTGACACGTAGTCCATTGCACATCGGCTATGTGTGCTGGCGGCTAACCACATTAAAAAGCGATGCTGCAGCCGTTCAAGGCGGGACAGGTGAATGTTTGCGGCACCAGCCCAGATAACACTGCCGTACTCTAGGAGTGATCTGACGTGAGCATTGTACGCACACAAAGCAGCACAATGGTTGAATCTCGGAAGGCGTGCGCAGGAAGACACCTGAATGCTTCGCATCAGCAAGCCAAGCATTCGGTTTGCCTTGCTCATAACCGAGTCTACATGCTCTGCAAATGTCAGCCTAGAGTCGAGAACTACACCTAAGTCCCTAATGTGAGAACAGCGTTCCAGCTGATGTCCGTCTAAAATGTATGAAGAGATGATGGGTGATGTCCGTAAAGTAAATGTGATGGTCCTGCATTTGGCTGGATTGAGCTTGAGAAGCCAGGTTTTTGACCACTCACTTAAGCGGTTCAGGTCGGCCTGGAGAGAATCGACGTCTGCTGGGCCTTGAATTCTATGGAAAATTTTGACATCATCTGCATATGCCAGAGAGCATGTTTTAATGTGACTTGGAAGGTCAGCAACGTAACAAGTGAAGAGGATTGGGCCAAGAATGCTGCCTTCCGGAACTCCGGATGTTACCGGGGCCCAGTCAGAGTACTTCCCATCGAGAATGACTCGCTGGGAGCGCTGGCTCAGGTAGGATTCAATCCAGTCATATGCAGGGCCGGTGATATTAAAAGAATGCCTAAGCTTATGTAAAAGAAGCCTGTGGCTGACACTTGTAAAGGCGGATGAATAATCCGTGTAAATGGCATCCGTCTGCGATCCAGGGTACTTTAACTACGGGTACAACCAAGTTTCCTACTAAATATAGTCCTCCCATGATGACGTCACCGCCCTTTCCTACTAAGTTCTAGGAGATTCTACTAAGTTTTTGGAATGATCAGCTGGAACATACCACGTTTGGGCGTATTTGGCACCAATCTAGTATAAATCAAAATCAACTTGTTTCACCCATTTGACAGTAACCTTGATCTCAACGGAGAGCAGCGTATTTTACGTAAATCTAATGAAAAAATTATAACACTTCAAAGAATTTTTTGACAGGGCATGCATTTATTTCATCAACTCAGGCCTACTTAATAGCCGAGAGAAATAAATTTACCTTCGCTGAAGAGATCACCTGTGTGTATTGTCTTCTGCTGCAGGTACCACCAACAGCCAATCAAAGGTCAGAAATCAACAGCCAATCAAAATCGAGATTAGTCTTACTGCAAACAGCTGTTAGTGCTGAACCTGTCCTTATTTTGACACGCTCTGGAAAATTTGTAAAAATAATATTCTTCACTGGAGTTTTTGCAAAACGTCTGATGGTTTCACAAATACAAATCTTTTAGCTTTCTGTTCAACCATATAAGTTTTGTTGATACAGTTCTAAAATAGGTTATTTAGAGCTTCGAAAAAGTGCAATTTCTCCAATGCCCTGCATAGTAACTGTTGTGCCTCTCCAGCCATGATGACGTAATGCTGCCAAACAACTTGAACGGGGTCTGTCTGCGATCCTTCTGTCAGTGAGATCCAGCAGTGATCCATGAAACAGGACAAATTGGTCACGCACGAACGGTTGGGAAGAAATCCGTGTTGAGAATCAGGTAGCGCGGGCCGGCAAGTTCGAAGTAAGCTCTCGCAAACTACCTTCTCCAAAATTTTTGAACTGATTGCCAAAAGAGAGACAGGCCTGTAATTTTCCGGAAGTTTTTTTGAACCCTTTTTGAAAACTGGAATCACGTTGGCCTTCTTCCATGTATCTGGGAACACCCCGGATCCCACCGACAGACGACATATAATCTCAAGAGGGGTCGCAAGCTCTTCTGCACATTCACGCATGATTCTTGCACTAAGGCCATCGGCACCACAAGCTTTGTGAGGGTTCAACTCTCGTAAGAGCTGTGCCACCCGACCCTGTGGTACCTCAAACTGCGTTAGGCCGGGGGCGTTTAGAGTAGGCGGCGCGGGCAATGGACCGATATGCGGATCGCTAAACTTTTTCTTAAAGCACGCATTGAACACATTGGCCCGATCGACCACATCTGCCACTTTCCGGTCACACCATTCCAGCACAGGAGATACTTGGGCACACGACTTGAGCGATCTAATAAATGTCCAATACCGCTTCGGGTTATCTTTAAAATCACGAATCAGACCTAGTAAGTATGACCTATAACTTTGGTCAGCCTGCCTCTTAAAATCAGCTCTAGCTCTGGAATGAGCCTCAATGTTCGCCTGGATTGGGTTCGCTTTCTTACGTTTTTGGGCCAGCTCCTTATCCCGCAAGAGATCACGCACAGCCCGATCATACCAGGGCGGATATTTCCGACGCAACTCGATCATAGGAACCTAATCACAAATGACAGCAAACACAAGGTCATAGTACATATTGACGGCCTCATTAACATTTAAACCGTCCAGAATATTCCATGGCAGCGCCCTCAGGGCCTGGCGAAGCCCAGCAAAGTCCGCACGCTTATAATCATACACTTTGGACCTAGTGGGTCGGGGCGCAGGTCCAATGTTGACAATAAAGCTACTCTCTACTGCTTTGTGATCGGAGCCGAAAATTCCGTCGCCAACCTCGCTCACTACGGCTCCACCTCGAGATACCACCAGGTCAAGTATATTGTCTCCTCGCGTCGGAGTCGTCACCGACTGCTGTGCCTCGCATTCGGCAAGCGCGTCGACGAACGTCACAGCACGGCGGGAGTGCCTCTGAAATGTGGCACCCTCCCCGGTCCAGGTCAGCTCCGGCAGATTCAGGTCCCCAGTCAACAGGTACGGCCGACCCTTGGCGTGGATCCCGCGCAGGAGCTTAGCTATCCTCTCCGTTGCCAGAAACTCGCCTGGAGGCCCGTAACAAACGGCGAGGAAAACATGTGTTCTAGATCCCAACTGGATGACAAGGGATTCGCAATCCGTCTCAAGATCTGGCCTACGGAGAGGTGAAAGCGACGTCTTCACAGCGCATGCAACTCCACCTCCATGTGAAGTGCGGTCGCGCCTGAACCAAGCATAGTCTTGAAGGGCTGACTGTAGCTCGGAGTCGGCTGGAAGGTTAGGGGCCATTTTCGTCTCGACGAAACAAACGGCATCATAGGCCGCCAGCTCACCCGCGTATGTGCGCAGCACGCCTAACTTTCCTTTCAAGCTGTTGACGTTTTGACTGTACACGCGGAGAGCAGGTCCAGGGTTGCATTCTATGTTGCCGGACATCATCAGCAGCAGCATCAGCCACCAGGCGCGGCTCGGTAATCTAAGTCGCAACCTGCGTTGGGCCTCGGAAGTCCAGATGTGTAAAATGCCCGTTGGTGATGCGGCAGGCCAGGCATCGCAGGTGATATTGGAGGGGCAAGCAGCGCAATTTTCGAATGCAGGTGTAACAATGCAAGTGTATGAATGCAAGTGTATCACTGCCTACACGTGCAAAACAGGCCGTGCTGAAGGAACTAAGAGGGCTTTAGAAAGAAAGAGAGACAAAAAGAAGCATGTAAACAGGTTTGGCAAGCGAGCTGCTACATCAACTGCTGCGATGGATTCGCTGATTGATATCAGCAGCCGAGAACGTGAGCCTGCACTAGTAGAAGACAGTGTATCTGGCCGACCAGCCAAGTGCCAGACGTAATCAGACAGGCAGCCTCGATCAGGAAACCACAGAGCGATGGCAGAGGAGAGCTCAGCGAGCGGGTCGAGCAGTCATAAGAGGAGCAGCCGTCACCTCCCCAAGTCAACAGGCGACGGCCGAGACAGCAAACACGCCTGTGGAAACTGGTGTTTGAGGTAGCGCTATCATCTGCTAAGCTATAATGACTTGGTAATCCTGATCAAAGGGATATTATCTGTGTATGAACAATGCTATTTTCAGAAATCAGTCTGCTCATAAATCCTATCAGAACACCCACAAGCTATATATTTATATAGTTTCTTAAACACTGTCCAAGTCGTTCACAGTCCATAACTCACAAACCATAAGGAAGAATAGGCCGTAGAAGAACGACAAGTAATGCCTACCATTTTTATGTTTTATGAGCTATGGAACCGTAAGGAAGGATAGGAGAATGACAAGCAATGCGTACCATGTCTTATGGCTTATGAGCTATTGAATGTGAACGACTTGGACAGTATTTTGAAATATATATATACATATAGCTTGTAAGTGTTTTGTTCGAATTGATGAGCAGACTGGTTTTTGAAAATAGCATTGCTCATACACAGATAATACCCCTTTGATCGGGATTACCGAGTCATTATAGCTTAGCAGATGATAGCGTTACTGAAACACCAGTTTCCACAGGCGTGTTTGCTGTCTCGGCCGTCGCCTGTTGACTCAGGGAGGTGACGGCTGCTCCTCTCATGACTGCTCGACCCGCTCGCTGAGCTCTCCTCTGCCATCGCGCTGTGGTTTCCTGATCGAGGCTGTACGTCTGAAGACGTCTGGCACTTGGCTGGTCGGCCAGAAACACTGTCTTCTGCTAGTCCAGGCTCAAGTTCTCGGCTGCTGGTATCAAACAGAGAATCCATCGCAGCAGTTGGTATAGTAGCTCGCTTGCCAAACTTGTTTGCATACTTCTTTTTGTACTCTTTCTTTCCAAAGCTCTCTTAGTTCCTTCAGTATGGCCTGATTTGCACGTGTATGGAGTGATACGCTGGCACACACATCCATAACCCCAGCCGTTACCCTGTTCTTGCATTCTTCCATAGGAATATGACACTCATCTTTGCTCCGCTCCTCCATGAGTTCAATTGTTGTCATAAGAAGGCGCCCTATGATATACCAAACTCACGGTAATACTCCCTTATTTTTTGCAGATATAACCGTCCCTCTATTTTCAATTTCGATCAGAGAACTGAAAGGAAAAGATCACGTAAGCACTTAGATTATGCCGATGATTATCGATTATCATATGATTATAGATTATTATCCAATGCAGCTCGTGCAAGGTGCGTAAACGTTGGAAAACTTATTTTGTGATTTCATACAACATATTGCCTTCAGTCCTTAAAACCTGGTGACCAATGCCATGTTTGTAAAAAAAAGTTCACACAATGCCAAACCGGTCGATTTTTTCTGCTGGACCACAACGTTAAAAATTATCAATCCTATCCGTACACGTAAGACAAATAATTCTCCTCTGGACCACAACGACCTCCAAATATGTCAGAGGAGACTGGGCTACAGGTCACTAGCCTCAAAACTGATGCCTTCGCACTTCAGTCAAAGTAGGGTTGCTGCAGATTCTTTTGGCGCAAATACGGAAGAATTCAGTCGGTGAAGGCGTAGGTGGAGAGACTATTTTAGTCGGAGGAAAGGTGTAAGTTGGAGGAAAGAGCTTCCGCGTTGGTATGGCCGGGGGTGATTAGGCACATCACTTAAATGTTAATAGAGAAGTTCCAGAATCGGCTCAAACTGGGGGGCGGGGTTAGAGCTGCTGCCACACTCTGAAAGTTGGGTGCAACAGCCACCACCACAGCCCCCACGGTTTCTGCGTCTATTGGTAAAGGGTTATGGTCGGGACTTCAGCAGCAGCAGCATATTTGGACATGGCATGCTTAAAATACCTAAGAAACAGTGTTAACAACTTCAGTGCTGCTTGAAAACAGCTCTTTAAGTGCGTTTATACAATCAAATTCGCAATTGCTTCTCACCTTTCACGTTGCTGTTCACATTCCCGGTCCCCGAGGAAATCAGTATTCACTTACAATGTCACGCCGCTAGCGCCATCTATGGAGAGCCAGTGCAAACTCAACTAAAAGCGGAGATAATAAGCAAAAAATAACCGTTATGTGTGCAGGTTATAACAACAAAAACAAAGCGAATGGAACACCAATGAACCAAACTACCAACCCAGTGCAATTTTTTGCACCTCGTTGGTAATATGGGTTGATGGTGAGCCACAAAGTGGAAAATTGGGCAAACTGCAAAACCTTCAACTCGAGTGGGCCACCAAAAGTTTTTCGAAAATTGCATTTCTGATGAGCGCATCGTAATCAGCACCAAAACATGCATCTAATGAACAACGATCCGTTACTTTCTGAAGAAAAAAACATAAATCCGGACCAGGCTAATATATATACATATATATATATATACATATATATATATATATATATATATATATATATATATATATATATATATATATATATATATGTGTGTGTGTTGATTTACAAACATCTATGCAGGGTCAAAATATACCAAAGTAACAGTGCAGTCCCAGATTGTGACTCTGACCTCAGTCACACAAATAGTTTCTTTGTCCAGCTCATAGAATGGAAAAAATGGTTTATGGTGGTGGAGTTACATCGTGCTGTATTCCAAGCACGCAGCCAAGGTGGGGTGACTGCCTCTCCCCTTTGCTGAGCTTAAGCACTGTAAAGAGCTTCCTGCATGGCCTCCTGTCGTTTTCTGATGTATGTTCCCCAAGTTGATTATAAGAAGACTGACACCATCACACTGTTTGTCTCGGAGACTCTCAATAGCAAGTTTCAGGGACCCAAGCGTTGGTATGGCAGGGCCCACCAAAATTTTGAATTGGGGGCCACAGATTCGACTATCGGGACACCAGAGTTTATCTCTGGGCCTCCAGACTTGGTCTCTGGAGCAGCCCCAAAAGTTTTCCCGCAGTTTTCAAAGTTTGTCTGGAGGACCCTCAAGACTTTGTCACTGGGGGGCGCCCAGAGCTGGTCTCTGAGGGCTCCCAGAGTTGGTCTCGGTGGGCCCAATATTCTGACTTGAGGGATCCGAAAAGTTTTCTCGGAGAGCCCAGGGTTGCTCTCAGATGGCCTTTAAGAATTCGTCTTGGGGGCCTCAGAGTTGGTATCCGAGGCCTTCGAGGGTTTGTCTCGTCGGCCCATAGAGTTGGTCTTGAACCTGGCTGAATGTTGGTTTCAGGGGTCCCTAGATTCGGCCCTTGGGGTCCCCAGAGCTGGTTTCGGAGGATCCCAATAATTGTTCTTGGGGTCCCCAGTGTTGGTCTCGAGGACCTTCAAGAGTTTGTCTTGGTTCATGGGGCCCAAGAGCTGGTCTCGGGGATCCCTAGACTCGTTCTTGGGCGACTCAATGTTTTTTTTTCTGGCGGGAGGGGAGGCTTTGTCTCAAGGCGCCGGCCAATTTTTCTCAACTGCCCAAAGAATTCGTGTTGATAGCACCTCAGAGATGGTCCCCGGGTCACAAAATAATAAAAAGGATACCACACCTTATTTAGCTAGATAGACAAACAAGCAAGGTAGGTAAAAACAGCCAATAAAAGTCACGTGAACCACACCGATTCACTCCACAATCCCATCAGACACCGCTGACGTTCTTTTATTTTCATTAGCGATCTTTGCGTTCGGGCCCCGTGCAGTGTCCCCGAGCGTATATCCCTGCCCCCTTCCCCCTGAGCAAATAATGGATACGCTCCTGCTGTTCTCTGAGAATTGTGATCTGGCCTTTATTGATGTACCCAAGATTTTCAGCGCTAGTCCATGAGGAATATGAGCTACTGATTTAGAAAAAGTGAATTCCTGTGGGGCGCGGTGGTGTGGTGCTTGTCGCACTTGCTTTCTACGGGGTCGCCCGGGCTTACGTCCAGTGGATTTCTTGAGTACGGAGAATCCGGCTCCTAAGAGAAAACAGTAACAAATGTCGACGACGCCGCATGACCATAGCAGTGGATGAGTTTATAAGCCCCCAAAATGGTTATTCTGGTCAAAATCGGTTCATTTTTTGTTATCTGTAGGTACCCATAAAGCTAGGAAGGGTTCTGCACGGTGCCGTCAATCTGGTACTTCAGAACAGATTACGGAATAGGAGCTTCTTCTCACCTCCACCACCTGAGGCAAAGACTGATAGGCAACGATGATATTGAAAGCATCAGTTTTAATACGTGCTCAAACAATGACATTAATCTAGAAACGGTGTCGTGAGAAAGTTATAAAACAAAAATAAAAAACAGAAAACAACACAAAAACGCAAAAACCCAGACCCGTAGGATTTTTACAAAAAAACCCGGGTTTTTTCCAACCCTGCCGGAGACACGAGTTACTGTCCCGCACACACAGCACACGACACCGGAGACACGGGTTAGTGTACCGCACACACAGCACATGACACCGGAGACACGGGTTAGTGTACCGCACACACAGCACACGACACCGGAGACACGGGTTACTGTCCCGCACACACAGCACATGACACCGGAGACACGGGTTAGTGTACCGCACACACAGCACACGACACCGAAGACCAGGGTTACTGTCCCGCACACACAGCACACGACACCGGAGACACGGGTTAGTGTACCGCACACACAGCACACGACACCAGAGACACGCGTTACTGTCCCGCACACACAGCACACGACACCGGAGACACGCGTTACTGTCCCGCACACACAGCACACGACACCGGAGACACGGGTTAGTGTACCGCATACACAGCACACGACACCGGAGACACGGGCATACACAGCACACGACACCGGAGACACGGGTTAGTGTACCGCATACACAGCACACGACACCGGAGACACGGGTTACTGTCCCGCACACACAGCACACGACACCGGAGACACGGGTTAGTGTCCCGCACACACAGCACACGACACCGGAGACACGGGTTACTGTACCGCACACACAGCCACGCACCGGAGACAAGGGTTATTGTCCCGCGCACAGAGTAAAAAGACGGGCGGGAATTCGTATTGGCAAAGAGCGCAACTGTGCGCACTTTGGATACAAATGAACGGTCATCGTATATAACTAACGTCTGGGGGTATAATGGCAAATCCTGCATGAGCGTACCGTATCCTGCCAATTACTCGCATTTAAATCTGGCTGACCAAGACGTACAATTGTGCAAAAACTAGAAAATTGCCAAAGAAGGTCGTTTCATTAACAAAGCACAATAGCACTACAAACAGATATGGATCGCTCCCTTTGTTATAAGCGTCACAGTGAATCGTGGCTCACCTAGGACGTTGAGGACGTTCGTGAGGCAGCTGAGTCCGACGAAAGTCAGCAGCCACCCGGCGCCGCGCAGCCACCAGGTCAGAGCCCGGTTCTGGTTGAGCTCGTCCGCGAAGATGTCGTGGTGAGAGCGTCGGCCTGGCTGCAGAAGTAGCAGCCGATGCCCGTTGGATGTGAGGTGCGGCACAATGGTGTCGCCCTCCTGACGGCCCACCACGCTCACCTGCCAGAGCCGGGGACAGGGTCAGATATATGACGGCCCACCACGCTCTACTGCCAGAGACAAGGACAGTGCCATATATCTGACGGACCACCACGCTCACCTGCCAGGGTCGGGGACAGGGTCAGACATCTGACGGCCCACCACGCTCAACTGCCAGAGGCGGGGGCAGGGTCAGATATCTGACGGCCCACCACGCTCACCTGTCAGAGCCGGGGACAGGGTCAGATATCTGACGGCCCACCACGCTCTACTGCCAGAGGCGGGGACAGGGTCAGATATCTGACGGCCCACCACGCTCACCTGTCAGAGCCGGGGACAGGGTCAGATATCTGACGGCCCACCACGCTCACCTGCCAGAGCCGGGGACAGGGTCAGATATCTGACGGCCCACCACGCTCTACTGCCAGAGGCGGGGACAGGGTCAGATATCTGTCGGACCACCACGCTCAACTGCTAGGGGCGGGGACAGGGTCAGATATCTGACGGACCACCACGCTCATCTGACGGGGATGAGGACAGTGTGGCGCCTGCCGGGGCGGGGCAGCAGGCTTCTCTTGAAGGGCCGCGGCAGCGCACGCAAGACAGTTTTGAAAACACCTTGACACGGCATTCTGAACCCAGTTCACGGAAATAAGTCCAAAGCCCCTATCAAAGACTTGCATCCAGGCCCGCAAGATGGGACCGAATTTAGAAACGAAAAGCGAGGCTTGCACCGGCAAAAATATAACATTGAACTGGTATTTCCTCCAACTGGCTTTCCCCCTCACATTTATAAATTTTGAGCAGCAAAGAGCAGCAATTTATCATCCGCCGTAAGATTCATGTAACTGTAATACCTTCATTTACGAAGTCTCCTTGACCATAGAGAGTCATAGAGGAATCAAGCACAGCCATAGATGAGAAATAACATGGTAGCTCTGTAAATTGGTGGTGCTGGGCATTAAACGAAGTGGGTCTGAAGAATACACACAATTTCGATCCAAAACAATGGAATACTTTCATGTTAGGAATGTTCTTGCATTTTCACGCCCTCACTTACCCCACGGAACATCAGCCTTCTTCCACCATTTAACCGCATTAGCTCACTTACGACGAAATCCGGTGGTTTTGGGTGAAGTCCGAATTGTGGTTTCAAAACTTGAAGATCCTTACTATGATAAACAATTATAAAACAAGTATTCCCTTCTCAGTTCCCTGCCATGGCCACATCAGTATAGCAGGAAAGAACTATGATTAGGCGACTCCTTTTAATTTAGCAATATAATAACTTTTAGGGCGGATCACCGCACCAACTCCAGATGTCATATGGCATCGCCAACTCTTCCCTGTTGGAAGGGCCTCTCAGGAGCAAAATTGCTGCTTGCTCAGAGAATCCACCGGGCCTTGAACTCGGGTCGGTCACGTGGAAGGCAAGCACGCTAACCACTACCACACCGCGCCTACACTTTGACAATGCCATCACCTACGATAACTTCCGAGAGAGCTAGAATCTAAACTTTCGAAGCCTATCACGGATACAATTCAGACATATTCACACAGCTCCAGGCCCCAATACTTTCCCTGTCAATTCAGGCAGTCAAATATTGTTGTACCGAAAACTAATTGCTCCCTCAGAAGCCTTCACATACCGCCTAGAAACATATATATTGCGATAAGATTGTCGAGTGTTTGTCTAGTTTGAGGATGACCTGTTTGACTTGGCTGCAAAAGGAGCGCAGTAACCGAGCACCGCCAGGCAACAGCCATGGGCAGTAAGCTTGCTTGAGCGCTCTGTTAATCCACGTTTCGAACTTTGAGCAACGCTTGAGCTGCATCGTTGTACAGATACTACGTAGATCAAGTGCAAAGTTTAAAACTCGATAGAAGCCAGCATGCTAAGTCCTGGTGCCAATCGCGCAAGAGGACATCGTCTCGGAAGCCCCAACGCACACATACACCCATGCTAAAAACGAGGACATTTATATACAAAGTAGGGCCTCAGTGGTACATGCTATAGCACCAGGTCCAGACACCAAGTATGTTCTGCTCTGGTTCATGAAAATCGCACCTTCCACCGAGCCGGGCTGCCCGGAGGGCGCCTTCCACCAAGTCGGGCTGCTCGGAGGGTACCTTCCACCGAGTTGGGCTGCTCGGAGGGCACCTTCCACCGAGTCGGGCTGCTTGGAGTGCACTTTCCACTGAGTCGGGCTGCTCGGAGGGCACTTTCCACCGAGTCGGGCTGCTCGGATGGTTCCTTTCACCAAGCCGGGCTGCCCGAGCGGCACTTTCCACCGAGCCGGGGTGGTCGGAGGGCACCTGCCACCGAGCTGGGCTGCACACCTTCCACCGAGACGGTCGGCGCCCGGCAGCTCCGTCCAGAGCTAGTAAACACCTTTTAAATGGCAACTTCGAGATGCCACAACCAGCTTTCGTCCACCGCCAATGTCCGGGTCAGTTCCGGATATCAGACCACCGCGTCGCTGCCGTAGGGACAGTCTTAAGCTGTAGCCTGAACTCGTTGCTAGGGTTAAAAAGAGCTCGGCATGTACATCACTTTAACCAGAGTTATGGAGAAGAGCCGTTCTAAAGTTTCATTTCGGTAACTTTAGGTAAAGGACCCTTTAACTAGCGAAGACTGTTCTGATGTGATTTACGACGGCCACATCTAGCCTTAGCAGGTGATGTGCCCTAAAGCTCTATTAATCATCATCGGTATCTGCAGGAGCACTGCGGTGAGGCAACCTGAAGTCATTGGAAAAAGCGAGGATTTAATGCCGAAACTCTCATTCGAACCACTGTGACTGGCGTCAGGCCGAAATGCCAATGCATTTGTTATTTTAAGGTAGTAGAATTTCAGATCATAAGTTCTGTTCGATTCGTTGGTGATTTTCCGGATGAATTGCATACGCAACATCAACATATAAAATAACCTGATCCAAGGTCCGAAAAGGTCCCCACTGTAACCAAATAAGCATGCATATCAATAGACTTGCAATGATAATACAAACAAATTGACATCACAATGAAAGCTCTGTCACTATCCATGCAAAGATATTGACCATAGCCTGAGACCCTGCAGGAGCAGGCCCAGGTGACCTCTTAGAGGTCACGGGCCAAAACCCAACTCACTCAACTCAACTTACTCAAATTACTCCTGAAGAGTGGCCTAAAATACCACGATTTTGAGAAGAAGCCGGTTGTCTGAGCTGTATCAACAGTACTAGATCGAATTCCAGTTTTTTCCATGCATTTCCAATGGGACAGTCATGGCCTGTAGGCCGTACTTGTACCTAGGTTATCGATATACGAAATAGCATCGCCACATTTTATGGTACTTAGTGCCCCATTATGATGATGATGATTGGGGTTTTAGGGCACCTCAGCTGCTGAGGCTATATGTGCCCAGTTAGTGCCCCATTATGTGCTATGGATATCACTAGATGAACATTCTCTCACTGTTACCACTTGGACTATTTTTAGATCGAATTCGCCAGATGGGTTGACGTGAGATGATGCGGACCAGACTTTTTGTAAGAGTTGCGAGAACGAAAAGAACGGCAGCGCCGAGCACCACATGTTTCCAAACGCTCCGGAAAAACCTGACGGGGTGATCAATCACCCCGAAAACCTGGGTCAGGATAGAGAAACCATGGCTGCATTGAAGTTTCTTGTTCTACTTCTAGTTCTACCGTGTATTGAGCACATTCATCAGGTTGATTATTTTGTCAATGCGAGTGTCCATAGTTTATACATCCCAAAAAGAAGAAAAAACAATTATTTACAAACGAGGTTACAATGCATGGATGGTAGATGATTAACATTTACACAAATGAGTCACAAATGAGTCGAATGAAGCAGTTTCCGCAGTTGCATGGGGCAAGTTGTTCCAATCTCGGATGGTTTTCGGGAGAAAAGAGTGAGGGTGATAGTCTACCCTGCATCGTGGTGCCAGAAGCTGCTGATTGTGTCCCCGTCGTCATCTTGGCGGGAGCGGCATAAGTTTACTTGTTATGCCTTCTGCATCCATCATGCCGTGTTTTATCTTATAAAGCATCGCAAGCCGAGCTTTTTCCGTCGCTCTTCAAAATATGGACATTTCAGCTCTTTTGGCATTGATGTTACGCTGGCCGTTCTCCGGTGGTCTCTCATTACGGACCTTGCCTCCCTACGTTGAATACTTTCTATTCTATCGATGCTCTGTTGATGGTGAGGGTCGAAGATATTTGTTGGCTTAGGAACAAGTCTTCTCGATGTGCTCATTTCAGCTGCTGTCTTTGCTGAGGGTGACGCCTAAGTATTTGGCATTCCGGGCAGTCTCCAATGTGTGACCGTGCAGTACATATTGGTATGGTAGGAGTTCTTTGCCTCGGGTTGCTTGAAGTGAGGTACACCTCTGTGGATGAAATTTCCTTTCCCACTTGGTCTCCCAGAGTACAAGCTCGTTGAGGTCTTGTTGGAGGCTTTGCTGATCTGCGACACTCGTTCCCGCATTTAAGACTGCAGTGTCGTCAGTAAATAAACGTGCACGGGTCTGTAAGTTGTCCGGAAGGTCACTTATATAGACCAAGAAGCTGTGACTCGCACGATCTTCTCTTCCTGAATCCGTGTTGCACATGATATCATTATCTCCCATATGGGTCATGATAGCGCTGGTAAGTATATGCTCCAGTACTTTGCAGCATACACTCGTAAGTCAAACCGGGCGATAGTTTGCTGGATCTTGTTGCTGTCCTTTTTTAACACTGGTGTTACGAGTGCATCCTTCCAGTCAACAGGAACCAGGCCAGTGTCCACCGAGGACTGAAAAATGATCTTACGTCGTGATGATCTTACGTGATGACATCTCCGATGACAGGATAGATGTTTAAAGGGATGACGCATTTACGCCTGAATTCATTTTTTCGTGTAGCTCTTCCCTTCACTGAAAACAGAATGAAACTGTCAGTTGAGCACTTCTGCCTGTTGTTTAGGGTCTGATGCCAGACGACCACGCTCGTGTCCAATGGTACACGAGCTACCTTGTTTACGAACAATATTCAAGTACATAGAAACAAGCAAGAGAACACTCGAAAGCCAGTATCTGTTTTCTCCCTATGAAAAAGTGTTTTACCAAACGAAGAGAAGTGGCGGTTCCCTCATTGCTTCAACCTTGGCTGGATATTTCTTCTCAATCCAGGGGTGCGACTGGGGGAGGGTCCCTGGAGGGGCCCGCACTGATGCCATAATACAACCTCCATCCAGGGGCCGGCATCTCGACCCCTCATTTCAAGTCAAGCCTCCTTGCCGCTTAGCTAAAAACAAAAAAACTTTTGAATTTGGAGTGAACGATCACTCGCCCATCCGTTGGCAGCGCATTTGGCCGAGTCCAATGGTACACAAGCTACAACGCCAACGTATAACGTTGCATAACCACTGGGGCTGGTGTGTCATACGATTAGTTATTTGGTGGTTAGGGAGCACACAACGTCAGGTCATATGGCAGTGGTAGCGATACGGGCAGTACGCATGGTTAAAAGGATGCCGGTACGTAACATATCCGACAATCCGCCATAGAGAAAGACAGCCCAGTGAGCAAAACAGGAGAGGGCTGAGAGCCAGGCAATCCTTCCGTGCACGGTGCATTCATCCTTGGTAATACTTGACGCACAATTGGTAGCCCGGGCGAAAACTAAGGGTGTATCCGACCCTATAAGAATTTCGGCTAATGAGCTCCGTCAGCGTCAATTCTTACGGTTCTGCTCCGAAGTACCTCGCAATTTCATGCCATCATAGATCAAGGAAGGTCCCGTAGGGCTGACAAAATAAAAGCTTGATCAAATTGGCGGCGAAATAACACAGTGATGGCAAAATAACCTTTTTTCTCTATTTAGCGCGGAAGTACAGCTCACAGTCGTACAAAATGCTTCAATCAACCCTCAACAAGTTAAATAGGTCAAAACCAAACCAACATATTTTATTAACCATCCAACATTTTTTAGGCATGTGGAATTCAGACTTCTAATTCTATCAAGGCCGTCTTTATTCACAAGGATATTTCGAGAAAAAAATCCATCGACTTGCAAAGGAGATTCTAAACAGGCCTTCGAAACATAAAACTTCAAGAATAAAAAACCCGATACAGCCGTCCAGTCCGTCCAGTCCGGGTGTAATCATGACACGATTAGTAGCAGGTGCTTCTCTTGATAATTTTACGATTGGTGCGGCTGTACAATTTTGATGTGATCTTGCAATTCTATTTTCATGCCTAGCCTTGTGACCCGACCTCCGACGAACACACACGAGACATTGGAGACCAATGCAAAGATACTGGGTGTAATTTATTCCAGGTACGGCGGCACTGAGTGCTTCCGTCCTCCAGTCACTTGGGAAAAACCCGAGGGGCTGGTTGGAACATCCCCGGCAGGCGGAGTGGTAACGCCGCTATACTCACGCTGGGGTCATCCCGACTGAAGTCGGCCGGACATACACCGGGCCCTTCCAATTGCCAACATCAAGGAGAGAAGGTCGTCTCACAAGGTTGTGAGGTCCAGACCTGGCGTGAATTCGACAAGGATTCCTTCCATCTTGTTTTTCTTTTAACTCGCGGCACTGATCATAAAGTTTGTTGTTCCAACACCATCAACTTCCAAATCTCTTTGTTCGTATGACTAAAACCCTGATTTCGTAACCGGAGTAAGCACAGGAGCTGACGCGTAGTTCAGCTTACGATGACGACGTTGGTGAACCTTATTTATAGAAGCTCGATTAAAGCCGTTCTGCGGCTCGTCACGCGATGTGCCCAACACTTTTACTGCGGAAGTTTACGCCCACAAGTGTGAAGCACTCCATCTCCGGGAGTTCCCGGGGACTCCTCACCGCTGACGCTCGATGCTTGGAATGCGCATTCCCCATTACTATCTCTACCAGGTTCAGAGCACGAGCGCGGAAGTCCGCAGCATTCGCCACAGATGAATGATTCCTTGTTTTCAATGCCACCAAAACCGAGACTGGTTCAACGCTACTTCACATTTTCGAATATTTTACCTTCCCAAGCTTCCAACAAAAAGCTTATCGTGGAGTCATGCATTCTCATTTAAAATGCGCGCCATCCCACCCTCCCTCCTACGACAGAATGTATCTGCCAAACGAGGCACACTACAGCCCGTGATAATGCACAGAAAACGCTTCAAAGCGAACGGCAGCCAGCGAGCCCCACTGCCTCCAGAAGTACAAGTTGGCTTTCTGGTGATGCTGAAACTAGAGAAGTTTTGAGAATAGAAGTCATGGGCACAAGAGTGAGGCGGTGAGAGTAAGGCCCTCTTCTCTGTGCCGTTTCACGCTAGGAATTTCCCTCAAATACTTTTTGACCGCTAACATTTTTAGCTGTTGCCCACCAAAGCTATACCCGAGGCTATCGCTACGAGAAGCGATGAAATATGAACCTCAACAGACCGATTGTTAAACTCAAGCCGTCATTAGCTTACGACAAAACGTTTCAAGCTATGATTAGGGTGTTAAACTAACCCAAATAATTCGATTAAAGTTCTCTAATTTTGGTGATGATTCGGTTGCATCCATCGAGAAGAATTGCAACATTTAAATACTAGCAGTCATATATGTTTCAGGACTTAGGTATAATGTAGCATTTCCCTTATTTTTCTACTAAAAAGGTAGATAGCTGAAAAAGCCAAGAAGAAAAGGAGGTCCTCAAAGTTATCAATTTATACTGGCCTGATTTTATTCTATTCATACAAAAATCCCAAGGAAGACTTCACTTTTCTCCACTACATCCCTCGTATCAAATCACCTCCGAAACCCATACAACAAGACAGCACAGCGGGAAAACATATTAACTGGGGAGAAAATCGTTTTTCGGTTACAAGATAAAAACACATCCGAGGTAAAATTATGCTTTGCTGTTTGGGTGCTCCAGGCTGCAGCCTTCAAAATGGCAGATTTCCACTTATCGGCGGCCACCAGCTCCATGTATGGGAGAGAGAGAGAGAGAGAGAGAGAGAGAGAGAGAGAGAGAGAGAGAGAGAGAGAGAGAGAGCAAACCCATTGACTAATGACTTAGCCCACTACTGACCAGTCCGACAAAATTTCATTTATGCTAAGCTCGGACAGAGCAGGCGATTTACTTTCCGGACCGAAGTTACAGGGCGTAACAATGTTTCGGTTAAACAATACGGTCCATGACCAGTTCCGTTCTTGTACATGCCAAACATTTCAAACCTAAAATCGAAGCTCCTCATGATAAAAGCACCAGCATACCTTGTGTTTCTGAGCATGTCGTACCAGAATTGCCGACTTTTCAAACGGCTCGGCCATACCGGCCGCTCGCAGTATCATAAAGTGCCCCTCACTGTTGAAAAGTGACAGCACTGGACAGAAATAAAACCCTGTTTGGAAACTATAAGCTCGAAAGCTATTTAAAGCTAGTTATCATTTACTGCGAAAAATATGAATTTTTACTCAGTAGAGGTATTTTACTGCCGATAAAATATGTCAACCAAATACCACAAAAAGCGACAGGGGAGGATGCAGACCCGAGTTTGGGGGCAAACCCATGTCTACCTCTCCTCTTGGGGGGGTGGAACGTGCGATTTTTATCCGGTCTTTGGGGACCAAAAAATAGTTTGGCCCCCTTCCAGTGCTTTGAGGGAGGCCATGGCCGGAATGCCCCCTTCCGCCAATGAAAAGCGACAAAACAGTATCGTACAGTTCGAATGCACTATGATAATATCATACAGAAAAGTTTTCTCAATTTCAAGCAGGTAGAGATAGGCACGATACATGAACAAATGAACCCGCACATTACCGGGAATCTTAGTGTCGCCCCTCTCGAGCAAAGCGGGCTTAACGCACTTTATCAAAGGTTGTCCGAAGGCATAAACAGTAACTTCATGATCGAGTTTGCCGGCTGACTGAGCAGACCAGGGAGCCAAGGTTAGATCAGCACCAGAGTCACTGCACGCCCCTGCCAGCCCAAACATCCGCAAGGATAAGCTTATCTCCGACGGTAAGTGTTGGTCTTGACTGACTGGAGCCAGACATTTCTCAGTCCCGGGTCGCTCCTGCAGCAGCATATCAGGCAGCAAGATAACGCAGCTGTGGCGAGATGTCACCATACATGGCAGAGCTTCCTATTGATCTTATTTAGTCAAAGCAGTGCGCATTGCCATACAAGCAGTTGGTGATTTGGCACAGGTCGAGAGGGAGGGGCGGTACAAGCAGTCGGTGATTTGGCACCAGTCCAGGGGGGCGGTACAAGCAGTCGGTGATTTGGCACCGGTCGACGGGGGAGGGCGGTACAAGCAGTCGGTGATTTGGCACCGGTCGAAGGGGAGGGCCGGTACAAGCAGTCGGTGATTTGGCACCAGTCCAGGGGGGCGGTACAAGCAGTCGGTGATTTGGCACCGGTCGAAGGGGAGGGCCGGTACAAGCAGTCGGTGATTTGGCACCAGTCCAGGGGGGCGGTACAAGCAGTCGGTGATTTGGCACCGGTCGAGGGGGGGCGGTACAAACAGTCAGTGATTTGGAACCGGTCGAGGGGGGGCGGTACAAACAGTCAGTGATTTAGTACCAGACGCAGCGGGGCCCGGTTCGCAGGACAGGCAGTGGCAGTGTCCTGAAATTGATTTGGCGCGGAAAGCCATACCCAGATTTAATTAATTTTGAGGTCGTAACAGAATGAATAAAAAAGCAAGACTATCAAAGTTCCCTTCTTTCAGAAGTTGAGCAAAAGAAGCAGGATTAGCTCAGCAAGCGAACTAAACACTGGACAAAGGGCCTCCCGATATAGTTTCAAGCGAATATGTACATACTTGCCTCCTTGCGATTACAAGGTCTGTATGTAAAAATGTTACCTTCACGTGCAAAATAGCATTCTTTAAATGCCATTGTGATTGCTCCGGAGTAAAGGTAAAGCAATAGAATATACCATCTTTTGGGAAACTCCAGTAAGAACGACTATTGAGATTCTAGCACAACAGTGTTACAATAAATGCAACCAAAAATATGAGAAAGAAAACAAATTCCGAATCATCCCTTCCTCAAAATCGGCGCTGGAAAATCTTGCAGGATGTGAAGTTGATGTCTGACGATAGCACGTTTGAACAACGGCCAGTGTGCCCATTCAATGGACGATACAAATAAAATAAACTGTCAGCCCCTTACCAGGGGCGGACGCAGATCCGAGTTTGGGGGGCAAACCCATGTCTGCCTCTCCTCCTAGGGGGGAGGTGGGAGCGAATATTTTTTTGCTCCACAGACCTAGTGTAAACACCTTTTTTCAACAATTTCTCCGGCGTTGGGGGGGCGAAATATAGTTTGCCCCCTCCAGCGCTTTGGCCGGAATAGCCCCCCTGCGTCCGCCAATGCCCCTCACATCAGCTCAGCCCATAGGCGGATCCAGGATTGTCAACCAGCCGCAAGGGCGGCAAGGCCCCCCTGCCCCCTGGACGGACCAGAAGCTTAGACCTGATAGCAATGGTAAAAAAGACCCGTCAACATTCCACCTCCTCTGCTTTCACAAACGTCCCACGCTTTCACACGCTTGAGATGGACGTCATCATTTCGTCTAAACGTATAGCTGGGCTTAAAGGCTTAAAATAAACGCGGGAGACTACCGGCAGCCTCATTTCGCTCTACTATTGGACAGAAAATTAGAACCACGAATACAACTCGAAGTTTTGCTAGCAGCTAAAACTAATCTGCCGCCCTCTCCCCCAGTTCTGTCTCGATAAAGTATCGCCACAGTTGGCCGAGCAGGGCAACCTGTACAACCAATCACCCCATGTTATGGCTGATACTACTGGCGGCATACGCAGGCATTGGCGCCAGCTGCTAATTGCTGAATTTCGACATCTTGAAAATTTCCAGGGTCAAGGGGAATTATAAATTATTATTAAACAAATAATTTATTAAGATCAAATAAAGTAGGTATAGTTATAAGTATAGTTATAAGTATGTATAAGTATAGGCGAAGTATAAATCATTATTATTGCACTTCAAAAGACAAGTGCAATAATTGCGTGACTACAATTTAATAATTCTCATGACCAATACAAGTAATTAAAAATCCAGGAGTAAGTGACGGAAATATCGAATACAAGGCATGGAAATCAATGACAGAAACATAGTGAAGTGGGGTAGGATCCGTCCGACTAAATAATTTGAAAAAGTTGGAATTGGCTGGAAATAATTAAGAAAGGTACCCGGGACCCGGAATTATTACAAGTACGATGTTGAAGCTCAAGAAAATCAAAAGCTGAACTGGAAGCATACAGTGACGTCTACGAAATCAAAACCAATACGATGCCGAACACCGCCGATTTCATCTTCGTCTACTCCAGTTTATCATTGTGTTTTCAGTCCCTGTGTGAGTGTGCGTGTGTGGAGCGACAATCCTATCCTTATCCTCCTTGTTATCCTTAACCCTTGCCCCACCGGGGAGAGGGGCATCGATGGCCCCCTAAGGTTTTTTCGGGATAGCAGAAAAATGACGAGGCGCAGCACCGCGGTTGAGGGCTCTATCTCTCACCCCATCATTTTCCCATCATCCCTGAAATTTTTAGCCCCGGGTCACCCAAGGTCAGGCTACCAGGCGAGGTCAACCAAGGTCACCTCACTTGTTCTGAGCTCTATAAGAGCTACATTTCTTAGTCGATCAATTTGAAACCTCCTCCGCTTCATGATCCTTCCAAGGTCTACACAATGCTAATCTGCTTCACGATACTATATCCGGGATTTTTCGATTTCATGACCTGAGGTCAGGTCACGAGGTGACTCTCCCATTGAAAAAGCACGGGGAAAAGTTGTCTAATGATCTACAAGTCAAAAAATGATTGCAAATGCTCAGCGTGCTCAGAAAAGCGTTCTTGGACACCCTTTCACGGACCCTAGGGGCCATATTTTCACTTTGACCTCTCCAAGGTCATCCAAGGTTACCAGGGATCAAAACAAGTATTTTGACAATAACGTTTGACCTAATAAAGCTAGAGCGCTGAATCAAACATCATCGTGTATGTCTCGTCACTTGCTTTCATTTGATATACGGCAAGGTCACTTTCTGACCTTTCGTGACCTCGGGTCGTATTAGGTCACGAGGTGACATCTGGAGGCCAAACCACTGGCGGGAGGTCATTACATTCCACATAGCGGAAAAGGTCTGGCAGTTTCATATCAAATGTACTTTACCAGATCTCAATAGCTCTAATGGCATAATAGTTATACCCAGTTTTCTTAAGCATTGCATATTTTTGTGAAAATAGCCTATCGTGACCTAACCTGACCTCTGGAGGTCAAGCCATTGACCTGAGCGCTTAAACATGCGAAGTAGTTTCTTACTGAACTCACGCGAGCTTTCTAATGCACTTTGTATATTTTCGCTAACCTCCATATTTTCGGAATTAGAGGAGGGCCATCGATGTGGCCCCCGGTGGGGCGAAGGTGGCGCCGGACCCCCGGTGGGGCGCGGGTTTAACTTCCTGGAGGCAAGGAGCACATGCGCCTTGGGCAGCAACGACCCATCCAGGTAGTATCCCGCCTTCCTTTACACTCATCCATCCTAATCCTTACCGTCTCCTTCCATAGTCTTCATCACTTCACGTCCACTACGACGGCGCTTGAAAGCCACCGTATGTGTGGAAGTGTTCGTAACAAATACAAATACAAAAATAATCTCATATTTCGAGATCTTTAAGCAAAACCAATGTTTGAAAGTACACGAGTAAAAAGAGAACAGGATTCATTCCTCAGGGAATTTTTTACTTCACATTTTTCCCGCCATGACACTCGGAATTTGACATAAGCTGGAATCTATTTACAAACATTGGGACACATTATTATTGATAAATCAATATAAAAACAACAAAGTCGGTCAGGATCCTCCTCTTCGTACTGGCTGTAGTCGGAGACGACGCCTCAGGTAGCGCTGCTGTCTCTTTTGGCCACCTGCCTACAGAGGTATTTGTGCAGGTAGAAAAAGATGTAGCCATCATGCCGATGTCCGTTGCACAGCTGGGTCACTCCCCGGTCTATCCCAGCGAACACGTGCCACAGGCGGTTGAGGTGGCTGGAGACGGAGGTGCCGCAGGCGCTCTGGCACAGCTCCATAAGGTGGGCAACGGTGCGCAGGGTACGGCATCATTCGGCCTCCAGAGCCGGCCCCAGGGCCACCATCTCAATGAGGAACGACTACAGTCCCAGCAATTTTGAACGTAACATGGAAAGATTTGCCAAATAATGTCAACAGTCTTGACTTTAACTCAGCATATCTGAAATTTGACGCTGCCGTCTGGGATATTAAAACCATAAAAGGAAATTTTGTTCTATGTATGGTAAAGAGTCCAAAGTCGAAAATCTATTGAACATTTTGCGTATGAAAAATGTTATGATAGGGAAGCCTCACGGGTTATGAAATTTGCATCTCTATTGAATTCACAACATCTTTAACATCTTTCAACATCTTTAGAACTAACCAGAATATTCCGGTCGTTTTAAGGATGGTCTTGAAAGAGAGTGGGAGAACCAGGAAAAGTTTGTTTACACTCAATCAAAGTCGCCGAATTTCTTCGTGATTTAAGGGGGAGAATTCCTACATCCTGTTTAACCCTTGCCCCGGTGGCGGGTACGAGTCACCTTCGCCCTGGTGGGGGGGGCTAAAAAGACCCCCCCCACGATCTCAAAAACTAAGAGAGCTAGAAAAAGGCGCAAAACGGCAATCGAAAGCTCTTCGAAAATGATATCGAAAATACTTCGGTCATTTTTCTTGTCAGGTCAATATCAAGGTCACCAGAGGTCAAAATAGGTCAAAATCGCTAATATGAGGTGTACTAAGAAAACCTCATATATCTCAGAAACTATGATAGCTAGAAACATTTTTCTAACACCATTCGAAAGCTCTTGAGATGCGCTTTCATTACAGTGGCATTCATTTTCGTGTCAGGTCAAAGCCTAGGGAGCTACAGGTCACTAAATATTGGGCATATTCTTGGGAATGCCCATAGCCACCCATGCATAAGGGCGTTTACTTTTTCGCTAATAGCTTCCAAACCAAACAAGATACAGCCATAGTTTATGCACCATTGCAATCCTCTCGTCAATACGAATCGAATGATATATGATATTGCTATGCCAGGTCAAATTTAAGAATTTGACCTGACCCAGGTCAACGGTCTGACCCAACTTGACCTGGTATAGTCATGATGTATATCATTTGACTTCCAGTGACTATACAAACACTTTGGTGACACAATAAAAGCTCTATCTTAGTTTATTCAAATTTTATAGAGGAAAACACCAAAAATGCTTATTTGACCTAAGGTGACCTTTTAAAGGTCACAAGTCAAAAAATTGGCAACAGCTTCATAAATGGGCTAAGAGCAAGTCGCAACCGATGTTTGAAGTTCATTCCATCCATACTTACTGAGAAAAGCTCATTTCGTGATTTTCCCCATGTATTGACAATGGGGAGGTCATGCTCTGCACATGACCTTAGGTCACCAATATAAAAAATCCCGGAACAAATGTTGTAGCTCCTGGTGGGCCCAATATGTGGTATGAGTTTCAACTTGATCGATTAACCCTTCTTTTAGTTATGCAGTCCTAAGTATTTTTAGGTGAGGTCACTTCACCCGGCCTGGTGACCTGACCTGATATGACCTTGAGCCAAAATTTTCAGGAAAGATGTAAAAATGATGAAGGAACAGCCAGACCAAGTTTGGCGGCGCTGCGCGCCGCCGTTTTTTGGTTACTTTGGAAAAACCCGAGGGGGTCTAAAAGACCCCCACCCGGGCGAAGGTTAAGCCCAGGGCCCAGCCTGATCAGTTTACTCCCTCTTGTAAAACCGCACTTCAACAGGATTGGGAGAATTTCTAGCAAGATGTTTTCATGTAGCACCGTGGAAGGGAATTTTCCCCAGTTGAGATTAGCCTGTGTACGTTTGCACATTTTCCTGGTTGAGGCTAGAATTTTATTTGGGACATGTTATTATAAAAAATGTATTTATACGCAGAACTAGCCACAAAAGGCCGACTTTCACTGTCTCTTTTATTGGAACCACTTGGGCTGTATTCATACCTACGTTTGAGTTGGTAATGTACAGTCAGTCAGTATGCTTTGCTGCTTAAACAGACATATTCTGGGCATCCACTTCATTCTGTATTATAAAGAAGCTGGGAAAAAGGTTTTAAATAATTATTTTGCTATCATTTATCATTTTCTCTTTTTTAGATCTGATATGTGCACTGTTTTTTGCACGCTCCAGCCAGCTAGAGCGAATGTAGCACTTTGGCGCAATTTCAGGGGATTGTGGTTTTAGGGACAAACTATATTGAAAATAATGCATTTGGCCTTATTTCTGCTGAAAAAAATGGCGATAAGCCTCATATTTTGTTCTTATCTAATTCTCATCTCCTGAAGGTGAAAGGTCTAAAAATCAGCATAATGTCAGGCTTGGCGTACAGTCTAGTAATGGTTTGACCACCAGGGGAGGATACGGTCGATAGGCGGTGATTTTTTCTCTCCTTTTTTCTCCGTAAACGTAAGTTCTGGAACAAATGACATAGCGATTACATGGTTTCTCGGCATGTTCGACCACGTGATTATCTCAGTTCCAATTCCATTACGAAGACGTCGCACTCCCTTTTAAGATACCGAAGCAAATACTTACCTGAGGAACTGTTTTGGCATCCCAGTTTTTACCTTCTGCATTCCCTTGCCATGTGGGTAAGCTGTTCAGGTTCTCATGTAATGGTATGAGCTCTAATACTAGCACTTCCAAAAACTTACAAAAAAATCACAGGACTCAGTGGACGGAGTTGGGCTTGTGGGTTCGGCAGGATGCTTCAGCTTTCGATAATACGTGTTTTAATGCCTACCATGTTTATTTTTGCTTCCGTATTTGATGTGAGTGTTCTCTACTAACATACACATTCAATAATAACGAACTCATTCATTACTTGTAAGGATATTGTTTTAATATTTTCCAATGCTGTGTTTAATTAACATATTTTAGAATATAAAGAATTAAATTTAAAATTGAGCTGGTTACCTTTCAAACACAACGGTTTTCTGTACCCTGACATCCTTTTAGGTACAAGTAAAAGCGTGAATGTTTCCATTTTTTCAGGGATTTCTATATCTCAGGTGTGTTGGGGTTTAAGGGCACGTCAGCTGCCAGGGCCAAACAGCGATTTCTATATCTTGCAGATGTTTATTTTTACCCTTTTCTGATGAATCTTGACCTCTATTTTCCTTGAATTTTGACATCACAATCTACGCAAAAGTAATGTCAGGCCACTGGGCTGTGGGTAGCGGCCCTGAATCTGCGATGACATCAGACCCCGTGCACGGATAAGCATCGGCACAGCGACTGCATTTCCTCGATGGCATCCGTTAGAAGCTTGTTTATTGAGAAGTGCTCAAGGAAACTGCACAATACGCAGAACACCGCCAGGCTTGCTTGTTCACTTAAACCAAACGTATGAACCAAGACGTTGACTTTCCCGGACAGTTAAGAAGTAAAACCCCGTATCACACCCTCCAAGTGAGGCGATAAAGACACCTTCAACACATGACTGAACTTACTATAGCCCCAGCCGAACCGATTGTTTGCAGTCAGCTCACGGGTACAGCTGTGTACTCACGGGTTGCAACAGCTCCTTCCGCCCCAACTCGATGGCTCGTATCTGTTCAAGGTCACGTAACTTTCCACAGATACTGTGGGCAATTGAATGACTGAGTAGCGACAAAACACATTTTTAGAGAGCGCCCATGCACCAAGTTTATCAGAGAAACCATACAAGGAGACTAATCTCGTCAGAGAAGTCGACGGCGTAACACAACGTACCTACACTTGTGATGGCTGCGTAAAAAATGCACACAGGACGCATGAACACTTTGCACATTACACTCTGCTAGTTACGCGTTTTACCCCTTCCAGTCATTTGATAGGTGAGGTCTTAACACGTAATAAGTAAGCTTATCAACAGTTTTCCCAAATTGTGTCAGTGAATGTTTTTCACTACGTGAGAAGGTCATGTCGCATGCTACTTCCGTCTCTCGCTTCACCAGCGGATGAGAATGTGAACGGTGATCGGATTTTTGTGTTTTTGCATACATCCTACTTTCCAATAAACTTGCAGTTCTGGTAAGGATTGCATGTACACATTTTCTCTTTCAGTATAAAATCACATTGTCAGCTCTTTTAAACACTACGCTTAAGATTTTCCGCAAAATGAGCTAAATGCAAACAATGATTTTAACTTGTTAAAGAAAACATAGTACTTTTACTCACATTGAGCCGTCGGTACAGGTCAGGTTAGGGTGTCGGTGTCATCATTTTGCGAAGGAATGGAAGCAGCAGTGGCCTGGCGAGAAATTCGTAACGGCACACCAGAACATGAACCAGTCGGGGTACCCGTGGAAAACCCGTATATCCAGTGACCCAAAATAGGTTTTGCGCTAGGGTGTCGAGTGGAAAATTCAGCTCGGTATGTATGGCGAGTGAGTGGAAAATTCCCCTCAAAATGTATGCCGGAGTAAATATTTTCCAATTTGGGTACTCAGGTGGTAAACTCTCAAAGCCCTTGTTTGAACTAAGGGATGGATATTTCCTTTAATTTTGTCAAAGTAAATATTTTTAAATCGTCCCCAAGCAGAATTTTTGACCATTACCATGTGAAAAATTTGGGTTAAAGGGAGATACGCGAAAAAAATCTTATTGGCTATATCAAAAGGTTACAAGAAGTTGTTTCAGAAGTCCTGTTTTCATTTTTGCGAATTCGGCCTGCAAATGCCCTAAAATTGCTCTCAAAGTCAACATTTCTAGACGACTTTACCGGTACACCTCATATCGATGTTTATGACGTACACACGGCTAAAGCTATCAATTTCTCTAAGAATTAGGTAATATCTATCCTAAACAGTAATGTAGAACTTTGGACTACTACAGAAAAAAATAATTTAGAAAAACAACATTCCAAAACTCTTTTGAAACAGAAATATAGGGCTTAAAAGAAATCACAATTAACCAATCAGAAGCCTACGAATTCTCAAACCGGGGTCACGTGACCTATCTGACGCAAAAGTTTTGTCAGCCTGCGGCCGAAGCAGAAAATGACTCAAGACCCGGGGTGCGAAACCGCTGAAGACTTGAGTAATTATGTTTTTTCCCGTTTCTAGGGCAAACTAATTCATTTTGTAGTTTTACAAGCTTTTTAAAATTAATTCAAATACAAATACAGGAGAACAGACATTTGTATTATAAAAAATATTACTTTTCAACTTTAAATAGTTTTCGAAAAGTAAGTGATGGGTATGGGCATGGGTAAGTGATGGGCATTTTATCGAAACTGTTAACCTATTTCGATAATAAGTAAGTGGCCTCCCAAAATTTTACTGAAGATGCAAAAATAATTGATAGTTTCGTTATTAGGATTTTTCAAATAGCGAGAAACCACAATAATAATTTTTGTCGCGTATGTCCCCTTTAAGCAGGTAAATTTTTACCAACTGAAACCCCCTGATGCAGTCTCCAATTATTTTTTAAGGAATTGGTGAATGGCCACAAATAAAAAACTTTTGAGGGGCCTCTGAGACCAACCTTTGGAGGAAAGAACTCTGGGAGCCACCAAGACTAACATTTGAGGGATGAAGATCAACTCTTGGGGGGCTTCCCTAGACCAACTCTTGTACTCCTCTCCTCTCCCACACGACCAGCTCTAAAGGGCCCCTGAGACGAAATATCGGGGCCCCCTTAGACCAACTCTGCAGAGAGGGCCTCCGAGACCGGCAGGTAATGAAAAATGAAAAGGGATTTTTCATGCAATACCTAGTGCCAAAATTAATTAGCTAAGCATACACTGTATAGTTTTTATGTCCGGGACAACGCCCCTCCTATACCTATAACTATAGTTATCGGAATTTTGGAGGCCACTCCTGACCTCAATCACTGCACCTCGCATACACCTATGCTAGGGCCCAGTAGAGCCTTGGTTTACACAAACTTTCTATCATGGCAATAAACTCTACCAGACTCTTGCTAAAAAGTTCTTTTCTTTACCTATCAATTCCCCCTGCTCCTCTTCACATACATACTCACCTTCATATGAATATGCTGCTTTCTATCAATCTAATCGAAGCTACAGCCTTCTTCTTTCTGCTGCTGTTGTTTCTTCCTTTCGTCTACAATCAGCCAGGCGCGGCGGGTTGCGACAGCGTCAGAGCGACTACTACTTTCAATTTCTGATCGCTTCCCGCTTGCCGGTCGCATGAGCTACATAATTTGCATTTCAAAAATTGCTATAAATCAATTTTCTAAATCCTTACAGACTAGAAAATTATACAACTAAAAACACACAGAGAGGAAGACTAACAATGTTTTGTCAATAACGAATATGAAACCTGCCTTTCAAAAAAGCCCAAAGATGCCGCTTTTATTTACTAGATGTAAAGACGGCGTTTTGGTAAGTCCACGCCGTAGACCAGCCATACAAAAAAGTGCCGATGTTTGAAGGGTAACTGGATGCATTCTTGTTGCCCCAAAAAATCATTTAATGAAAATGTAGAGTTTCAAAGTATTCAAGTACCGTACACTTTCAGTTCAACTTAAACATCAGCGTATTTATGCCTAGGATGTCGTAGGGTGTCGTGAGTGGATTTGGGTGTCACACGGCGTGGACGCAGCAATGAAGGGATGATACGGATAAAAATTATTTTCTTCGCAATAATTTTCTACGATACAATGTCAAAAAAATATGCTGCTTAGCATACAAATTTCAAGATATTTGCTTTTAACAACAAGATGACCAAAAATGGTTTTTCACTATTCTCGGTACCAGAAATACAAAAACAATTTTTCAAGGACGTAAGCCTAGAAATCACGTGCAAAGATAAACTGTTTTCCAAAAATGTATCTTTCAAAGCGGTCAGCTCATTTTTTTGGCAGCACAAGGCTAGGGTGTCTAATTTTCCACTCACCAATTTTGTGAGTGGTGGAATTTAGTGGCGGTGTTCACCCATTGGAACTTTCGCCGGTGGGGCAGGGGCACTGAGCATCTTGCCCGCGCCAGAATTTCGATTCTGTTGTTCCACTGAAATCGGTGGAGATGAGGACGCCAGGTATAATTGGCCAGAAAAATAGAAATCGCCAGATTTTCTTACAGAAAAGCGAAAGAAGCGCAAAAGAGCCGAGTTAATTTGGCGATATTCTAGTCGATTCTGCTGCTCTCTTTTCCAGTGGACGTTGGTAGAGGAGGCAATGGAGCTGGCCTTTGTAGTAAGTATTGTTGAGTAAAATTCAATAGTAGTAAGTAATGTTGGAAGTGAGTGGAAAATTCAGCAAAAAAATATAAAAGTGAGTGGAAAATTCTGCTTGACTGGGTGTCGTTCTGCACCCAGCACCCCAGGTTTTGGGACACTACGTATATCAATGCATGATAAATCTCATCCAAAGACGGGGCCCAGGCCCTGCGCCTCCCCTGGCTACCTCCGAAAAGCAACGACGATAATGCTTTCAGTCCAATCAATGTTTTATTTTTACTGCTTTCAGATGACAACTATATAAAAATACCTATATCGAGTTCTGGCCATGTAGTTTCTGACCTGCTTTTAACAGATGCCTACAAAGTCCCTGGATCATCTGATTTCGCTTTAAACGCGATCAACACGAAAGAAAACGGTCGCCAAGAATAGCCCTGTGACTGGCACATTTGAACTATTTTCCTTCAAATTAGAGTAGTGCAAGAAGGGTAAAGTCTAGAATAAAAGGGGGATTTCAAAAAGCTCGTGTGGATAAAAATTTCCGCCCTTGCTAACTCCTGACGAACAAAACAACAAGTCCAAGCTAGGAAAGTGAGTCGACGCCAAAAGCATCGGATGCTCTGTAGTTAGGGTGAAAAAGTCGGCACTTTCAGGGCGGAGTCGACGCAGTGGTGTTGTCAAACACGTGTGAGCGGCACGCAAACAGCTCAGCGGTGTAATAAAATCACCACCACTTAACAACATCACTTCAGAACCTCACAAGCCGTACTTTTCTGACCCCGGGTCTTTCATAGGCCTGTTTGGATATATTTTGGGCTATATTTTTGTCACCACGTGTAAAGGTATTTTGAAACTGAAGCCCAAACAAAATATTTCATCCGGTAATATAAACCTAATCATATCACCAGCATTCAGCATCCCCAACAGCCAGACACTGAACTGATCAGCACGGCTGACAGATGGAAAACAAATGAAGAACAAGGGGCAGGACCAGCGGCGGCGGGGTAAGAAGAGCAATAACTAAACCGACGGGGTGGCTTCATTTTTACCTCCCGCCTTAGTGTTGCACCATTGCAATTAAAGGGTACCATAGCATCCGCATTATCATCGTTAAAGCAGCTACGCCTGGTACTGATAGAACACTATGGCGTAACGATGGGGCAGCCTGGACTTGTACCTCAAATGAATGAGCTGTGCCAGTATTTGCAATGCTCTTCTAATATAGTATCAATGTTATGCAGTCAGCTAACTTATCCTTTGCTAATATCCCAAACCTATCTTTCTGAGAAGGGAATTTTCTATTTTGCCTTGTAAAAATTTTCCTATGGCGAATAAAATACCAAATGCGACAAAACTCAACAAGTTTCTTATATTTCATTTTTTCTAGAAAGTTCCGCTGCCCAATTAACAGGCAACCAGGCGCGCCCCCACCGCGATCCCAACGACAACAGCACCTTTACGTTAACACCGAAACTTAACGACAAAAGTCGCGGCACGTCCTGCTAGGAAACGGAGAATAACATAATAATGCGAAAAAAGCTAACCCAGTTAGATTATTAGAATTGCAAGATTAGTATTTAGATGGCTGATAGCAGGTTTTTGCAAATGATGCAAAATACCTTGACCTCTACACCACCAGGTTAGAGGGGAAAATCATGCATTGGGGGTGAGTGTGAATAACTGTTAGTGGGGTGCTCTCACCTGTTAACTTACATTGTAGAAAGCAGTGGTGACGAGCCCGGTCCCAGGAGCGGCAACCGCAGCCACCTCGCCCGAACACGCTGAGCCAAGCTCGCAGCGAGCCCAACGGAAGGCGGCAACAAACCCCACACCCCGGAGCGGACACAAGGTGGAAAAACAGCTCCCAGCCAACTCGTAGACAGGAATAGCATGCCGTCTCGTCCCCCCCTCCTCCCCCAACTTAACATGCGACGCACACCCCACACACCCCCTAAACACAACTCACACCCCCACCCCGAACTAGCTTACAATACCCGTCACATGATCTTACCGACATGCAGGTAATTTAGGCTCACCGGCTAAATGCCCATGAACAAGCTAGACACAGGACACATTAGGCATACAGCCCCATGTCCATGCTCACACGCGCGTGCGCACGCGCCGAACGCATGCATCCACACGCGCGGACGCTCTCACTCTCACCAACATGCTGTCACAAGAACCACACGTACACATGCATACTCACACCACATGCACGTCCATACGGGGCCACAATGTACGAGTACAAGAGAATAAATGTTACTAATAGGATGAAAGAAAATGGTTACGAATAATGTTCTTGACTTGTTTCTTACTCTGAGGTATATCTGAGACTGCAGGGAAGAAATCCACCATTATGTCATTCCAAAGTTTCGGGCCAAGGCAGGAGAGAGTAAACTGTCTGTATCTCCGGAAGGTAAATTCTCGTTCTAAGTGTCTATTTCTTCTCATTAGTAGATTATTTTCTTGCTTTACCTTAAGAATGTGTCCAAAACTTGATGAAAGGTGACCCCTCAAAAACTTATGGGTAACTATGATTATTTGAGATTTTGCAAGATCTGTTATTTAGAGAATTTTATATTTCCTAAAAATAGGTATAGAGCTCTGGGGTGGATAAACTTTGTCAATCATTCGAACTGCTCTTTTCTGCAAGATAATGATTTTCTGGAGCTGGGCAGAGTAATTCGCTCCCCAAACAAGACAGCAGTAATTTAAGTGGGGCAGTATTAATGTATTGTATAAGAGAAGAGTAACCCTTTTATCGATGAAGCATCTAATTCTACTTATCAATCCAATATTCCGGCTAGTGATATTACAAATATGAGATAAATGGGCGTTAAACTTCATCCGAGTATCCAAGATGACGCCTAAGTACATTTCTTTTTATCAATTATAGCCTTCTGGTCAATTATGATGTTTACCTTCTCATAACAAGGAGTGATACAGTAATGTTGTGAAAAAGTTTTATCTGTATTAAGCGATAGAAAATTTGCTCTGAGCCAGTCTGAAATAGCCCTAAATGTTGAATTTATCTGTTGCTCTAGTTGAGATAAATCAGAATTTTTGAAGACATAGACTGCATCATTAGCGAAAAACAGACATTTCACAGCCGGAGTGACACATGGAAGATCATTGATATAAAGAAGGAAAAGGAGTGGGCCTGGAACAGAACCTTGCGGTACACCAACTGACACATTTTCAGCTTTAGATCTTACCATATCAATTTCAACACATTGTTTCCTATTAGAGAGATAAGAGTGCAAGATTTCAAGAGGTTTCTGGAAGATTCCGTATAATTTTAAGTTCTTCATTAGGATTTCACAATCAACCGTATCAAAAGCTTTTCTAAGGTCCAGAAACACACCGACCACATTTAATTTTTCCTCAAAAGCCCTGGTTACAAAGTCTTGCAATAATAACAATAATTAAATCACTTCCTCCTCGGTTGTTAGTGGCCATAGCATATGATTATCAACTGGTGGCACAAAATATAAGGGATTCATAGGCAATGGAACGATTTTCTCCTTCAGACTAATTCCAACATTAGAAAAGTATTCCTTAAAGGAATCCGCCAGTTCCTATGCATTGTTCATGCGTCCGCGCTCGCTGTCAGTAGTCATACCAGGCAATGTTTCTTCTTTCCTTCTTGCGTTCGTTAGTTCCGGAAATTGTTGACCATGTTTCGCCAGTGTTACCATTGCAGTTTCGAAATTTCTGATCAAAATAGTTATTTTTGGAGCTTTTTATGACCCCAGTAAGAATATTGCGATATCGTGAATAATTTCTCTTGTTCTCTTCAGTATTGTTGCGCAGTTTCAATCTAAAGAGCTCATTTTTTATTTATTGAGTGGAGGATTCCAGGTGTAATGCACTCTTTCCTGGCGTGTGTTTTCCTGTTCAGACACTTTTTATAAGAATATTTGGCGATCCCCGCAATGTAAGCGTTGGTGATAGTTTCTGCAATAATATTTGCACCATACTCCCTATATACATGCAAAATTTTCTCCGCGAAGAAAAGCTTTAATTGCTCAATTTTTCGGTATTCAAAACAAGTTATCTGCTTTTGTGAGGATTCCTTGGTTCTTTCAACGGAAACAAGACCCGTAATTACCGGGAAGTGATCTGATATGTCATGTATGATAGGCTATGATAGGCTACTAAAGGCTCAGTTGAAAGGCAGAAAAGATCGAAGTTGAAATCCCCGGTTATGTATGTGGTTTTATTCATTGCTGACAACCAGGATAATACTTTTTCGGAGGTCATCAATAAATAGATGTTTGGCAGTGTTTGGTGCTTTGTAGATTTTGCATATTACAAAAGTATTTTGATTTGACTCAGAGACTTTGACACATACAACTTCAGCTGTTTCAATTTCAGGCAGACACAAAAGTTCAGGCTGAAGGTAATTCGAGACATACATTCCTACACCACCACCTCTTTGGCCTTGCGACAGGAAACGAATGACTTATAACCAGGAATGTCAAAGTATTTTTTCAAATTGGGGGAAAGCCATGTCTCAGACAGAGTTACAATTTGTTGCTTTGCTGGTAATGAAGCTAGAAAATTTGTTAAATCATCTAGTTTATTAACTAGAGACCTTATGTTAATATGTGTTAGTAACAGCTTGCCTGGCTCTCGATCCTTCAATTCTTTTGGTAGAATGTATGCACATGATTTTATAATTCTCTCATACAATTCATGATCAAAAGGCAGTCATCATGTGAGACATGATGAAAAGGATCAAATATTCTATCATCAAGGTTTACTCCCAAATTTTGTTGGTTAACCATATACTCCTAAGCAGATAGGGCTCCAGAGAAATAAAAGGAAAACTGCTCACCACTTTGTGCACCAGAGCCCGAAGAATGAAAAGGGACAACATATTATATAGCATTGAAAACGTATATTAGCATGATATATACTCAAATGGGAATCCAATCTTTTCTATGAAACAAAATGAGCAAAAAATCACCAGTGACAACTCACAAAACTGAAAAAGGTGCCCTAGCAATATTTTAGATTTAGGCGGCATAGAAAATCTGGCAACCATTATTCCAGGAACATGATCAGGGAAGAATGTTCAATGCCCCGCTTTGGAAATATACAATATTTATATGCTACCTATATCTGACTCTAGATGTGCTGTATTTTTATTAGGTTGTTGAAATAATATTCGATAGAAGAAATAATGATATTACCAGACAATAAGGACCAAAGACTGATGTATCATTCAAACACTGTCATAGCACCTTAGGTGCCATCGAGACATTTCCAAACTCGAAGTTCTCAGAGTTTACAATTATTAAAGGGGTGATCTGCTGTCCTGATGACGTCACAATATGGTGGATCGTGACCAGAGACTTTCCCCAGACATGATATTTGGGATTTCAGTGTTTGAGAACAGTCAAAAAGGTTTGTTCGTTAATAAGAAAAAACATGATAAACTCTTTGACCATTCGTCTCCGGACTGAATATAAATTCAGTACTTTCTCCAATTCCAGCTGTGTTTCTAATTTTGCTTATACAAACTGTGTTTCTGAAAGCCCCTAAGTGAAAAACATAATACAATGGACTCTAAATACTAGATCTAAAGAAGTTGGAACCGTGACGACGTTTTGACGCCTCGCCTTACGAACTCCCGACGCGTCGACTGGGCTCTGATGCGCGACTTCACTTCCGGGAAGAAGCCCACCGAAAATACCATCAAACCGGAAGAATTGGGCTCAAAGTCTGGGGTCCCGTTGCCTAGATGAGACTGCTCCCGCGTTTCACTTGCTTTCCGGAAGCTTTGCGATAAATTTAATCAATATACCACGTAACCCAACAGAGGTAGACAATTAAGGCAGATGTCATATGTAAAAAAGTATGCCGCCATGTAAAAAAAAATACATATATCGGACTCTCCTTTAACTATGCCTTCCCAACAGCTTCAAAATCATTTCTAACATAGTGGTCTCACTGAAGCGGAGCGCACTGAGCAGCCAACACGAGCTGGGAGCTGAGATCTCTGTTACCCGAATATCAACACTGGCGAGAGAGCGTGGTACAAAACACACGGCAAAAACCCCGACCTCTTTCCAAAGCATCGGCGGCAGCGTTGTGACTGGTTAGGCAGCACTGGCGCGGCGCGTGTCTGCGCCTCGTCACACTGCAGCGACCCTGAAGTATCTGTTATGTTACCGGGATGAATAACCCCGTGTTGGCCCAGCGCACTTCGGACAAAGGGACACTCACAGACCAGCGACAGCTCTTGTGGCGGCGGCACGCGCGTCGGTGGCCTGGGGTGTGCGGCCAGCGACTAATGGTGATGTGCTGGCAGTCTGCGAAGTCAGCCGCACGTTCTACACGCGGAGGGTTAACCAACAGCTCTCGGTGTCTGGGCACGTACTGACGACCAACGGTCTCAGTGTAGACACATTCACTGACCACTAGCAGCTCTCAGTGTCTAGACACTCGCTGACGACCAGCAGCTCTCAGTGTCTGGACACTCGCTGACGACCAAGAGCTCTCAGTGTCTGGACACTCGCTGACGACCAAGAGCTCTCAGTGTCTGGACACTCGCTGACGACCAACAGCTCTCAGTGTCTGGGCACGTACTGACGACCAACAGCTCTCGGTGTCTGGACACTCGCTGACGACCAACAGCTCTCAGTGTCTGGACACTCGCTGACGACCAGCAGCTCTGTGTCTGGACACTCGCTGACGACCAACAGCTCTCGGTGTCTGGGCACGTACTGACGACCAACAGCTCTCAGTGTCTGGACACTCGCTGACGACCAACAGCTCTCAGTGTCTGGACACTCGCTGACGACCAACAGCTCTCAGTGTCTGGACACTCGCTGTCGACCAACAACTCTCAGTGTCTGGACACTCGCTGACGACCAACAGCTCTCAGTGTCTGGACACTCGCTGACGACCAACAGCTCTCTGTGTCTGGACACTCGCTGACGACCAACAGCTCTCAGTGTCTGGACACTCCGTGACGACCAACAGCTCTCAGTGTCTGGACACTCGCTGACGACCAGCAGCTCTGTGTCTGGACACTCGCTGACGACCAACAGCTCTCAGTGTCTGGACACTCGCTGACGACCAGCAGCTCTGTGTCTGGACACTCGCTGACGACCAACAGCTCTCGGTGTCTGGACACTCGCTGACGACCAGCAGCTCTGTGTCTGGACACTCGCTGACGACCAACAGCTCTCGGTGTCTGGACACTCGCTGACGACCAACAGCTCTCAGTGTCTGGACACTCGCTGACGACCAACAGCTCTCTGTGTCTGGACACTCGCTGACGACCAACAGCTCTCAGTGTCTGGACACTCCGTGACGACCAACAGCTCTCAGTGTCTGGACACTCGCTGACGAACAACAGCTCTCAGTGTCTGGACACTCGCTGACGACCAACAGCTCTAGGTGCCTGGACACTCGCTGACGACCAACAGCTCTCGGTGTCTGGACACTCAGTGACGACTAACAGCTCTCAGAGTCTGAGTCGATGTAAATGTGACACTCGTAGCTGTGAACATTCATACAGGGAGCAAAACACTGTTGCAATCGTCAAAACAAGATAATATACGTTAAACTACAGTTTGTCACTAACAAACCGTGGCTATTCTCATTACGAAATGAATACAGGGAATGAAATCAGCGCGAATGACGACTTGGGGAGAAAACTTGTCGGAGTTTTCCACACAACATCATCCTGTGCAAGTTCTCGTTACCGTTTTTTCACCTTTCAGGTCCACAATATTCGTATCACGGATGCGGATAATTGAGGTAGTATTTCTGCGAAAATACCAGCACAGGCAGCATTCGCAAAGTTTTGCGTGACTTTCTGTAGTGGAGACGTCCATGAAAGATGTGAAAGGGCCCAGAAAGAACCATGAAAAATTCATAAAAGCTTACAACAGTTCACACTCCTCCAAAACGTGATATTTCATTCGGTAAATGACCCGTGTAGAACTAAACACTAGGTTCTAAAACTGTCCCCAGCATATTCTGCTTTCTTAGTGGGCAGACGAGGAGACGCTTGACTGTAGAGCCTCAAACCAGAGAGCCGGCGGGCTAATTGATAAAAACAGCAGATTTCGGATTGGCACGCCCTGGTTCGATCCCTGTAAGCTGCATACTTTTGCGTTCATCTAAAGCCAACGCAATAATATTCCTCGCACTCGAAAAAACATTGTGTGGTCCCGATTTATTGATGATTCCGCTTGCTTCAGTCGAATTAAACCTGGCTCACAGCTTACTTACTGACTCTGATTCCGACCCAACTCATTACGGTGAGCTGGTGAGCCAATTCTGACTCAGCTCGAGCTCGAAACCAGAGTCGACTGAACTCCGACTCAATAAAAATTGAGTCGATTTAAAAATTGAGTCGATTCTGAGTTGTGACTCAAGGGGTATGTTTCTAGCATTATTTGACTACACAAAATGATTTAGCCGATTAAAAGCAGCTATAGCTTTCAGAACGATTAAAATATGCGCAAATTGTAATCAGGAATATGTTTAATTCATCATTAAAATATTACTTTTCTGGCAAAAATAGTTTACACTTTATTTTAAAGAAACAATGCAGGTTGTTTTTCATAGTTATGACGACCTCTGCTTTACAACATATTTGAACTATTTTGTCGTATATAAGCTAAACAAATGAATTAGGTATACACAAAATTCCAGAGAAAAGTCTGTTTGCTATAAGATTACCTCACCTACAGACAATGGCAATACCTTCATTCCCATTTGATATATTATTAATAATTCCTTACTCATTGTGCCTGGTATGGAAATGAAAACCATAAATAATCTATTAGAAAAACAGTAGTTTAACTTTATGTCTATCCACACTGTTATCGGCACACTTCAGAAAATCAATAAGAAATCCATACATCCTGCGCGGGGTGCTGCGGCGGACTCCTCAGGCCGCGCCACTCACCCGTGTCGCCCGACTTTCCGGCGTAGGAGAACTGCACCCGGTGGTCGCCCACCCGCGGCGCCTCAATGTTCTCGCAGTGGTAGAATATATCACCATGCAGCTTGATGTTGCGGTTCTCTGGCCTGCGGTCGCTGGCGAAGATGGTGTACTTGGTGAAGAGGTCGCGCAGCTGTGGCGAGATTCGGTACGGCCCCACAAAGGCCAGCTCTGCCTCCTGCACGCGCGACTCCAGTGGCAGCGACCTGCGCGCGAGAGGAGTCACACAACAGCGTCCGAGGGATGCCACTCACTGCAGTGTCTGTTTGGAGTCACTCACAACAGCGCCGAGGGTTGTCACTCACTACAGTGTCCGAGTTGAGTCACTCACAACAGCGCCCTAGGGGAGTCATTCGCAACAGCGTTCGAGGGATGCCACTCACCACAGTGTCCGAGTTGAGTCACTCAACACAGCCCTCGAGGGGAGTCATTCGCAACAGCGTCCGAGGGATACCACTCACTACAGTGTCCGAGTTGAGTCACTCACAACAGCGCCCTAGGGGAGTCATTCGCAACAGCGTCCGAGGGATGCCACTCACCACAGTGTTCGAGTTGAGTCACTCAACACAGCCCTCGAGGGGAGTCATTCGCAACAGCGTCCGGAGGGATACCACTCACCACAGTGTCCGAGTTGAGTCACTCAACACAGCCCTCGAGGGGAGTCATTCACAACAGCGTCCGAGGGATACCACTCACTACAGTGTCCGAGTTGAGTCACTCACAACAGCGCCCTAGGGGAGTCATTCGCAACAGCGTCCGAGGGATGCCACTCACCACAGTGTCCGAGTTGAGTCACTCAACACAGCCCTCGAGGGGAGTCATTCGCAACAGCGTCCGAGGGATGCCACTCACTACAGTGTCCGAGTTGAGTCACTCACAACAGCCCTCGAGGGGAGTCATTCGCAACAGCGTCCGAGGGATACCACTCACCACAGTGTCCAAGTTGAGTCACTCAAAACAGCGCCCTAGGGGAGTCATTCGCAACAGCGTCCGAGGGATACCACTCACTACAGTGTCCGAGTTGAGTCACTCACAACAGCGCCCTAGGGGAGTCATTCGCAACAGCGTCCGAGGGATGCCACTCACTACAGTGTTCGAGTTGAGTCACTCAACACAGCCCTCGAGGGGAGTCATTCGCAACAGCGTCCGAGGGATACCACTCACCACAGTGTCCGAGTTGAGTCACTCAACACAGCCCTCGAGGGGAGTCATTCACAACAGCGTCCGAGGGATACCACTCACTACAGTGTCCGAGTTGAGTCACTCACAACAGCGCCCTAGGGGAGTCAGAACAGCATCTGAGGGATGTCACTCACCGCAGTGTCCAGGGGAGTCAGACCAGCGTCCAAGGGATGCCACCCACTACAGTGCCCGGGTGGCGTCACTCAAACAACATTAGGGGGAGTCAGAACTGCGCCCGAAGAGAGTCAATACTACTGCAACACTGCTGACACTACTGCGGGTTCTCGAACTGTCAGCCACCGTTCCCGCGCCATCCTCCGCATGCTCCATCTATGAACGCAGTGCACTTCTTATAACATGGCTCACTTCCCCAAGTTAACCAATGCTCCACCACTTCGAATTTTAGGACAACAATTCAAACGGTAAAAAGGTAGTAATTTCAGTAAAATAATTCCCTTGTGTATTAACCCTAAAGGGAAATCACGCATCTTCAAAAACAAAAGGTCTACGCAAGGCAAGGTAGCAAACACTGCCAGGGAACCAGTAGGAGTGCCTAGACAAATAAATATCTGAGTGCAAACATCTCCGGCATGCTTATTTTTTCTGTCCATCACGACCCTGTCTGCATACAACCGAAATCAGCGGCTCCCCGAAGCAGGGCCCTGACTCCATCTAGTCTCCCCGAGCCATTCTGCAGGCGTAACGAAGACATACGAAGTTCAGCCTTGAACGTTATACTTAGCTTTGATGCAGTCTTTGTTGATTTTGTCTCACTGCAGAAAAATCTGGATTGCACGACGAAAGATGACCAGTTTGAAACCAGAAATGTGCATCCAACAAAAACGAAACATTTGTGGGGAGGCTACAGGAGAAAGACATTGTCAAAAAAAGAGGAAGTTGTCAGGGTGCAACAAAAATGCAGATATTTTAGCCTTGAAATAATGGTTGGATGACATTGAACGTCACATACGGTACATCACTCCTTCCTTGGTATCCAACAATGGGGAGACATTACAATGCATCGGGGCCATTTTATCGCTACTTACAAATGCCTAGGCTGTGCTATGGGGGCAAACTGACCATGGTAGTCGAGACGCCCTTTAACACCAGCTATGATGGTGAGTGTTGATAAGTTAGGACTGTTCAGGCCTATAGCTCAGTGTTGGCACTCACACTTTTTCAGAATCGGTAATCGCGTCCCGAAAGCTGGGAACCACTCCTCTAGGCAATAAAACGATAGCCAGGTGGGGTTTTAGACCGCGGCATGCAGCCAAAGCCTCAACGCTTTGCTTGCTAACGCAATCCAGCTCGAGAAATAATGCCCGCAGATGTATGTGACAACATCTTAGGGACCGCACCCACTCTAGCGGGTTTGAGTGGCTTGCAATACCGGATCCCAGGTCAAACTGAGCTGGAGAAGGCCACTCCGGTCTCCGCTTCAGATACATCTGATAAAATGAAGAGCAGGGCCGGGTTAAGGAGCCAGCAGAGCTGCACCTCTGTTCATATACCCCCCATTTATCTAGTCCGGTCCACGTCAACAACAGGATATTTGTATCGGGATTAGTCCAGATATGTCAGATATCAATGCTGCATATTATGTACGTGATATTGATATCATGTATTGTTTATTGTTTATTGGGGCTCATGAGCAACAGGAACCGTCCCAATAAAAGCCCAGGGCAACGTTATAAAACATCATCGGGTAACCTTTAAAATGCGGTAGATACAGTGTAAAATACACTATAAAAGACATAATAACATATATGAGCCCATTAACAGATACACAGGAGGCGGCCGTATGACTCTGGCAGTTGGTGCGTCGTTAAACCCCAACACAGGAGGCAAGTACATTGTAAAATACCTCAATAAAATGGACTAGATCCTAAATACATGGATAAAAGTAGAATGAGAATGAAAAATCACTGCACAGCACACAATTAAAGGGAATGTGGCACCTAGGTCGAATCCTGGAATTTAGTAAAATTAGGCGTACTTTTAGCCAAAATTTATGAAACCACTCATGATTTCCCTGAAAAATGTTCAATAAGCTCAATATTTTGTTTTTAAAAATACTCCTGTAGGAAAATAAATAAATATCTGCCTGTGGATGATGTCATGATCTGGCAACCACTACCATACTTGAAATGCTTCAGGGCTTCGATTGGCTGATGCTCATCGTGACGTCAGCATATGTCGTCACACCAGCAGCAGTTGGTGTCAGGTAGGTTTGAGCTTTTTTCTACGGAAATACCGAGTTCCAAGACAAATGATATATGGATTACCGGATTTTCCGACTTGCTTTACAAATTGGCTATCTCAGTTAAAATCACGTCATGAAGGTGCCACATTCCCTTTAAGACGGGAGATTACTTAATCGGTTCTGCCGGTAGCTGCTTGATAGAAGCACATGTCTGAGCCCTGAACTGAGTGTATGTGCAACTGAAAGGATCAGCATGGGGGCATGCAGCTACGAAAGTGATAAAAGCTCTAGGTGCACGACATAACAGACCGCGCTTGACCGTGTCTACTCTCCCCAACGGCACATGCACAAGGTTCCTGTCATTACACGACTGTATCGTGGCGGCACTGCAGTGGAAAGCTCCCGAGCAGTAGGGCGGAGTCAGTCCTGGCAGTGATAATTTTGTGTAAGAACGAAATATCATACAGAATCCTGCGGTTGGAGAGTGACTCAATTTTGAAGCAATTTTGAAGCATATTGCAATTATATTGACATCATGTAATACAATCAATACAACTCCAGTTCGGGTCAGCTAGAATGTCGTCTGTCGATTTCAAAATGTAAAACAATCGAATGAGACTTACACTAGGCAACGACTTTTTTCAACTTTACAGTTTTCGAAAAGTTAGTGATGGGTGAAGGTTTCAGCATTTTATCGGAACTGTTAACCTATTTCGATAATAAGTGAGTGGCCTCCCAAAATTTTGCCGAAGATACAAAAGTAATTGACAAATTCGTAATCAGGATTTTTCAAATAGCAAGAAACCACAATAATAATTTTTCGCGTATCTCTCTTTAACAGTTCAGGAGCCCAAGACGCAAATGCTTGAGCAAATATCCGTGAGCCTCACGGTAACGCGTCCAAGGCCTGAACTACAGGTTCGGGTTCAAATCCCGGAGCCCGCTGGGCCCGGGGTGGGCTCCAGTGCTTAACCGTAGTCGTGCTCCAGCGAATGCTGCCAACCTCCTCGTGACACATGGTGAAGCATACGAAAACAACTCTGGATGTTTCAGCTGTGAGCAATACGAGCTGTTGGCAGGAGTCGGGACCCAATATAGAACGCTGCACGAAGGACATTTACAAGTGTCAAAAAACAGCGGTGAATAGATAGCTCAGATCATAATCACTATTGTTGAATATATTTGGCTTTCAATCTAAATGTATGACACGCACATACTTGGGGTTCTCGTGGTTGAAAGGCGAGCTGAAGGTTGAGCTGTCCACCAACTTGTCCTTCCACATCGTGAAGTAATGGTAGGACGTTTCAGTTTGTTGGCCGTCCGCGCCCTCCACTGTCCTGCAGGTCACGACCAGCTTACCGCCCACACCAATTACAGCACAGTAAACAAAATCACAGAAATTATTGACGTCAGTAAAACTGCGCAAGACCCAATACCATTCCCCGCAGCGGCCGGACAGCACTAAACGTCATCCACGACATCCCTCGCAGACATAAGGCTGGAGTCGCCATGTCGCCACCACGAAGGGATGCTCACTTCAGGGCTCGAACCATGTCTGTGTGACTTATTCTGCACCGCAGACAAAGCTGTCGGCGGCAGACAGCACACCACCGGACGCGCCTTTGGTGCCAAAATCAGAGATCCCTGGCTCTGATATTTCCCGCCGAGTATCAGGGCATGAGTAAGACGTCATTACATGTTCCACGTCTCACTCTCAACGTGTCGATTGCTAAAAAAACTGAGTACTGGAAGGCGGAATGAGCCCCTGCTGTCATCGGGAGTTAGAGGAGAGGGAGCATGTAGCTGCGAGGCCCATACTAATCTGGGCGGAGCCCCAAACACAAACGGAGACAAACGTGAACTTCACGGGGAGCCAGAGGCTCCCATTTAAAGGGAATGTGGCACCTTCACAACGTGATTTTAACTGAGATAGCCAAGTTGTAAAGCAGGTCGGAAAACCCGGTACTCCATACTTCATTTGTCTTGGAACTCGATATTTCCGTAGAAAAAAGGGCTAAAACCTACCTGACACCAGCCCCCCTCAGCCCCCCGTCGCCGGCGGCCATTGTTGTGAGCTACTGGTGTGACGACATATGCTGACGTCACGATGAGCATCAGCCAATTGAAGCCCTTGAAGCGTTTCAAGTATGGTAGTGGTTGCCAGATCGTGACATCATCCACAGGCTGATATTTATTTCTTTTTCTAGAGGAGTATTTTTACAAACCAAATATTGAGCTTATTGTACATTTTTCAGAGAAATCATGAGTGGTTTCATTATTTTTTACTAAAAGTACGCCTAATTACACTAAATTCCAGGATTCGACCAAGGTGCCACATTCCCTTTAAGGGGACGCTCGCCGTTTCTACGGGTGCCCCTAAAATGGCATACAAACTGACGGAATTTCTCTAGTCTCGAAACGTTGCGCTCCAGATAAATCAAGGAGCGAGGCATTTTTCTAGGGGTTACGCAGAGGCACTCTTGGAATATAAAGAAATGTCTAAGAAATTGGGGAGCCCTTCAAGCCTTTCTGTGGTGGCGATACACCACTGTCGGAAACAAGTGTCCTCTTAGCGGTTGCGGGGTGCCCGCGCTACCTGTTTTGCTCCGACTACTGTAAGGGCTGGCACGGCGGCTGGGCGGGATACATGGCCCAATAACACCTCCACGGTACGCCACTGGGGCCTTGATATGATTCAGTTAGAGTGCCGAAACAGAGTACCGGAGTCTTTCTGCTGAGCGTAGGGTAGCGCTGGAGCATAGGGTAGCGCTGGATCGTAGGGTAGCGCTGATTCTGCGCACCGCACGTGCCGCGGCCGGCGACGGCGCCGTCTCAGAGGCCGAGGCACATGGAAATATAACATTTTCAGACCATTTCCAGCGTGGACTTTCATCAAACATCCCCAGAGATAGCCAACTCTTACATGAGAGAATAATAACCCGCATCCCAAGAGATGGCGCCACTTGCAAGACTGTTGGTGCTCTCTGGTACGTATCTCTTTTCTTGAGCAGAAAATTGTTTTTACGCAGAGGACGAAATCGCGTCTATTGATTGATTAAAACAGGGAGAACCAAGAAACATTTGTGACAACAAGCTATGTTCCCATGGGTTTGCTTTAACCTTCGCCCGGGTGGGGGGTCTTTTTAGACTCCCCTCCGGTTTTTCGAAAGTGACCAAAAAACGGCGGCGCGCAGCGCCGCCAAACTTGGTCTAGCTGTTCCTTCATCATTTTTACATCTTTCCTGAAAATTGTAGCTCAAGGTCATATCAGGTCAGGTCACCAGGCCAGGTGAAGTGACCTCACCTCAAAAATGCTTAGGACCGCATAACTAAAAGAAGGGTTAATCGATCAAGTTGAAATTCATACCACATATTGGGCCCACCAGGAGCTACATTTGTTCCGGGATTTTTTATATTGGCGACCTAAGGTCATGTGCAGAGCATGACCTCCCCATTGTCAATACATGGGGAAAATCACGAAATGAGCTTTTCTCAGTTAGTATGGATGTAATGTAATCAACTTCAAACATCGGTTATGACTTGCTCTTAGCACATTTCTGAATTTGATGCCAAAATTTTTGACTTGTGACCTTTAAAAGGTCACCTTAGGTCAAATAAGCATGCTTTGGTGTTTTAGTTTATAAATTTTGAATAAACAAAGATAGAACTTTTATTTTGTCACCAAAGTGTTTGTATAGTCACTGCAAGTCAAATGATATACATCATGACTATACCAGGTCAAGTTGGGTCAGACCGTTGATCTGGGTCAGGTCAACTTCTTAAATTTGACCTGGGATAGCAATATTATATATCATTCGATTCGTATTGACGAGAGAATTGCAACGGTGCATCAACTTTGGCTGTATCTTGTTTGGTTTGGAAGCTATTAGCGAAAAAGTAAACGTCCTTATGCATGGGTGGCAATGGACATTCCCAAGCAAATGCCCAATATTTAGTGACCTGTAACTCCCTAGGCCTTGACCGGACACGAAAATGAATGCCACTGTCATAAAAGCGCATTTCAAGAGCTTTCGTATGGTGTTAGAAAAATGTTTCTAGCTATCATAGTTTCTGAGATATATGAGGTTTTCTTAGTACACCTCATATTAGCGATTTTGACCTATTTTGACCTCTGGTGGCCTTGATATTGACCTGACAAGAAAAATGACCGAAGTATTTTCGATATCATTTTTGAAGAGCTTTCGATTGCCGTTTTGCGATTTTTTCTAGCTCTCTTAGTTTTTGAGATCGTGGGGGGTCTTTTTTAGCCCCCCCCACCAGGGCGAAGGTGGCTCGTACCCGCCACCGGGGCAAGGGTTAACCTGGTTGCTCCCTGCTCTGACATGGCAGAATCCAATTAATTAACATGTTTTAGATGGTCGATGCGTCCAGCCCTCCCGGCCAAAGGGGAGCGCTTAAATTTGGCATGTGCTAGTCCTAGATGTACACTCATATTTTGATAATGATTGGACTTTAGGAAACATCCCCTGCCAAGGCTACGACACATATCTCGAAATGTGTCCATCACGCATTTTCCCCCAAAATCGTACCAATTCCCGCCTGCCTATTATACACACAGCACAGCCATAAGATCTTCATGCTTTCTGCCAAAGTGCTCTCGCTCCGAAATACAATATGACGCTGAATGCCCCTAATAATATCCCACACAACATCCATCTGGGAGGCGTGACAAATGCATGAGGCGGCAGCCGGCAGAGCGCGCTGACCTGCTGGTCTGCTCCTCCACCCACTGGTACATCTGGACACGGCGCTTCAGCCGGACGGCGGCCACTGACACGCCGTAGCTGGCCTCGGTCAGCTGCTGCGGCACCTCCAGCGCCGCCGTCAGGTGCACCAGCTGGGTCTCCGTCTCGGCCGGCACGCGGCCAGCCGCCGCCACCGGCACTGCTGCTGCCAGACCCTCGTGCAGGGCCCGCGCTCGGTCCACAGCTCGGCCCTGGTCGGTCACGGCCGGCGCGTCAGCACACACGGGACGGCACCGGCGCCGTGCCGGCCACGCCAGGTCTACAGCACATCACTGCTGCTACCCAGCGCGTCACAACACTGCACATGTTCCACCTCACGAAGTACAAGCCGATACTGCGATATAAATTTAATTCTCATTGCACAAAAATGGCAAACACGGAAGTGAGAGTGCAAATGATCATATCATACAGTGGCTGCACATGTATCCAGAGGCGCGGGGGCACGTGTTCTGAAACTTAAAAAGACGACAAGATACCAGTGAGATGCCAGAAATTACTTCACAAGAGCTACTGCCCTTTCACAGATCATGACCACCAAACCTGAGACAAGTAATGTTCTGAACAGTATTTTCACACACTTGGGCAAAAATGAACACTACTAAGCTAGGAGCAATGCTGACCTCATTCCAAAACTGCAGTCCCACTCCTCCACAGAACAAAATGATGCCAACGAGAGATAAAACTAGACTGCTCTTAACTGCTTCCAGAAATGACGTAGCATGTCCCTGTTGGTCTCTCCTAACAAATGGCTCAGGGTCATCTTCAGGTGGTCTCGGATGTCTCTGTCGTATCTCGGCATCCATATTGTCTGCAAAGGACCAAGCATTTAGCCAAGGACGAATGAAACCATACCAGCACGAACATTCTGTCACAGTTTGATTCTGAATGAAAGGTGGAGCCACGAAAGCACCATCTGGGAGAGTGTGGTTTAAGCCGTGAATTTGTATTGATGGAGTTTGTCGGAGGGCGCTGCTCGCCGACTCAGATCGCGGACGGCAGAGGGTGGTGCACAAGAAGGGGTGGAAATTCATTCGTGTCATAGCTGGCTACACGTTTTCATCGCCACAGACATATCATCATTACCAGTAATAGCAGTAAAAAACGTGACCCCACGCATTGCTTCACTAAATCAACTGTCGAGGATCCAAACTAATCGCCGAGAGTGCCTGACCTCGGCTACACGATGTATATACATAATGGCTGTTCCAAATCAAATAAGTCTGTTGGTTGGTTTCAGAAACGCACCAACCACTGTGGCCATGCAGCGACCATTACAGTTCCAGCAACAAATATAGATGACGCGATATATCTGCAGCCGAGGAAGAATACATTCAGTCTGCTGCATCAGGTGCATTACTAAGATCCCCAGCACCCTCTGTATCATCTTAACGATCACAAAGCGAGTCCGTCAACCAGCCCCTCCCCCCCACACACACACTTCCACCTTCCACTATATTCAAAACAAGGAAGGAAGCATTGCACCTGCGAAGGCAGATTTTGAACGGGTGATAACTTTTCAGTCGTTTCGGAAACTCTGAAGAAAAGTATGCACTAAAAATTTTCCAATCCAAATATAAATGGAATAATTGGAAAGGACGAGTGTATGACAGTTAGGGGAGGGAGGGAGGGGGTATGAGCTCGTAATGTACGCTTTTCAATATGACATTGAATATCAATTGTTTTTTCCACGTCTAATCCCAATTCACACAATATCCCTACAGGGGAAATAAAAGTTGATTTGCACCGATAAACCACGGCGTAAAATTTGGGAGCTCCGGCCATATGCGTAAGTTTTCCATCCCAGAACACATAATGTAATGATACGATATGCACAGAGCAAAGTGGCGGCATGGCCTTAAAGCATGCAGAGCGAACCACTCGAAGTCCTCTACGTTTCCCCAAGACTTTTGGGTATAAAGCAAGCAAAAATCCGTAACGATCTTTACGAAATGAGTAAAATTATCTTTCTTATCTTGATCTTTACGAAAATGAGTAATAATTCCACATGTTTATTATGATGCGTAAATTTTCTAGTATGGCGCACGGCGGAAAACCGGTAATTGTCTGACAGCCCACTGCGTAAGAATTCGTGCCTTACCCAAATATTATTCTCCCTTGTATCCATATATATATATATAAAGTGCTCATGATGATGATGATGATGATGATTATGATTTTAGGGCACTGCAGCTGCAGAGGCTATACGTGCCCGTCAGTATTGTATTACATTATCCTAAGATTGTCCTTATTAGCTTAAGTGGGCTATACAGAATGCGTAAAGTCTAAGAACCTCTAACGGGTGCTATTATTACGTCAAAATCTTCTTGGCTCAGGTACGATAAAACTATTCCATTGTCTACGAGTGTGTCATCAAGTGTGTATATCAAGTGCTCAAAATGATGAAAGTGTGCTCTTGGGACGATGCGCTCGATGCTCCTTTTCTCTTACCGCAAGATTGACACAAGGCTGACACAGTCACAACTTGCGTCCAGTCAACACTTCAGTCTAATCCCTTCCTTCGTCTGAGCCTTGCACCCAGTATTCACTCCATGGGATAGTTACATCTCTCAGGTAGGGTTCTGGAGTGTGTACGTGGCCGGTTGGATCCTGTTAGGCCACAAAGCGCCTAGTCATTGGCTAAAGGTGACGTCATGGCAGTAGTCAGGTTCCGGCCTTGTGTCACTCGTAAATATGGATGAGGGTAGGCCGTTCAGGATGGTGTGTCTTCGGGCAGGGCGCGCTTTAACTTGGCACACTGCAGGGTGCAGCAGCAAGGGAGCTTATGCATTCCTGTTGAGCCATCAACAAGTGGTTGAGGGGATTTTTACAAGAGAAAAAGCTGAAGGACAAACCATGCTCTGGTTGGGCCCACACGCTAACCGAGTGACCAGGAAGGGCAAAGAATATCGAAATCCCACAGCCAACTAGTTAGAATCCGCACTTTGGGCCTTCAAACAACTATTCCAGCTAAAAAGCGCATAAAACAGCGTAGGGGCAGGCTTGGTCTCTGAAAATGGTAAAGATACTGGCATACACACTTGGAGTGACAAATTCCCCTTCACGATTCTGCTTCCCTTGAGTCTCCAAAATGATCCCGATGAACTAAGCAGAAGAAAGACGCTCCCCGAGAACGGTAGTTAAGAAGCCCCTTCAGATAATGACTTGGGAAGTGATGAGCAGACCAGGGTCTCCCTAGCCTCCATATTCTGCTACACAGTGTGTGCGTGTGTGTGTGAGCGTGTGCTTGTGTGTTACGGGTTTAGGGCACATAAGTTGCTAGGGCTGCACAGCACACATGATATTTGCTTAAATCAAAGTCTCTCGCTATCGGAGGTAGTTCATTAAACCACAGGCACCACCAGAACAATCGCAAGCTCTCGCAGTGTCACTAGAACATCAACAGCCTCTCCCACCGTCACCAGACCACCCGCGGCCTCTCGCACTGTCACTAGACCACCTGCAGCCTCTGCCACCACTGAGTACAGACCCGCGCCACTGCGCCTCCACACAAACTGCCTCTCCATTGTCAGATAATTGTGGCAATTTTTTATGATAGTAGGTCAGGATTTCCTGAAGCTACGTATCATACTTTATGTTGACTTCTTGAACTACTGACAGGGGTGTAATTTTCTAAAAAAAAAATCTTTGGGCATTTGGCAAAAGCTGTAGAATATCTGCCCAACATTAAAATACAATGTTCCCTATGCTATAGATGGCGCAAAAAAGCGATGAATAACATATTTGGTGCAATGAAGGGGTGCCGCCCCCAAAATGCTGCCGCCCCTATGGCATGCCGCCCCCCACCGGCTGAGCACCCTCTCTGAATGATCGTTTGCATGTTAAACGCTCAACAGGTAAGAAACTATGGGTCAATCCACATTTAAGCAGTATAAGACCTCCCTTCTGTCCATCCATAAACATTCAATCAATAAGCATACTTTAGTTTTATCGGGGAAGGTCGGGACTCAAAAGCCTTCAAGATCCTTAAGATCAAATCACAAAAGCACAGAAGATCAATTTGATGTATCACTTTTGCAATTGGCATGTGACTAAAGGTCTGTTTTTGGCTGTTTATGAAGAATTATGCAAGTTGATACGCTGGATGAAGGAACCGAAAATTTTCTTTGAATAAATCTGTTTCACTTAAGAAACCATGCTTTATTCACTCATAGACCTCATCACTCATCAGAATTGAAGCAATGAGCGCAGTTAGAACCAGAACACAGCAAATCGAGTTGGAATCAGAGTCAGCCTTTAAGGTGTGAGTCAGAGTTGAGTCGACTAAAAAAATTGAGTCATCAACACGTCTACTCATCAGAATTGAAGCAATGAACGCAGTTGGAACCAGAAGGAACAGACAACATACCCATAATTCCTGGTACATACTCAATTGAACACTTATGGGTTAAAGTTAGGCTCCACAGGCATGATTTTCTGCTCCTGGGCTGCTTTTACAGAAGTCCAAATGGGGACGGCCATGAAAACATGAGTGATTTTTCTGATATTGTTACACTAGCTAAGTCTTTCTCGCTTTCACATCTTCTGGTCTCTGGGGATTTCAACTTCCCACAGATAGACTGGTCTGGTGAATTCTCCACAGCCTCCCTAGGCCACCCTTCGCACAGTCTCATCGACATTATGCATGACTTTTTCCTCTTCCAACATGTTCAGAAACCCACTCGTCACTGTCATGGCCGCCAGGCTAACATCCTCGACCTCTTGTTCACGGACGAAGAGGGTATGCTCGCTAACCTTGAACACTTTCCGGGTTTTGGTCGAAGTGACCATTTACTTCTCAATTTTAATGTCAAATGCTATGTGGAGAGAAGGTTGGACCGGGTATCCAAACTCAGCTTTAGTCGTGCTAACTTTGAACAGTTGAACAAAATGATCCGTGATATTGATTGGGCTGCCATGGATGGCCTTAGCTTAGAAGAATCCTATAGCTTTTTCATGAATAGCCTCAATGAGGCTGTTGATACATGTATCCCCAAAACGAGAACCAGGGCCACCCGTAAGCATATTTACATGACTGGGGCAGCCATGAGACTCAAGGAAAAGAAAAATGACCTGGCACGAACATACCACCGCACTAAAGACGAGATTGATCTTGCTCGTTTCCAGATATGCCAAAATGAACTGCGTACTCTAACCTGGAAGCTTCAGAGAGATTTTGAGCAGGGCTTGGCATCCAACATCAAAACAAATCCTAAGGGCTTCTGGAGTTACGCAGGATCAAGGCTGAAAACTGTCTCCAAAGTAGAAGACCTACGGAATAGCAATGGTGATCTTGAATCTGATGCTGGTGAAAAGGCTAAGATCCTGAACGATTTCTTTACAAGGGTTTTCACTTCCGAGGATATAGAGAACTTACCCAACTTCGACGACCGCTGTCTTGGACATGTTCTGGAGGACATTCTCATTTCATCTCCCACAGTGTTTTCTAAACTTACATCTCTTCGAAATTCCAGCTCCCCTGGACCTGATCTTGTTCATCCCCGGATACTGAATGAGGCAGCCGGATCTCTCTGTGTCCCCTTGTCTCTTCTTTTCAGGAAGTCCTTAGACATTGGGGCCATCCCTGAGGAGTGGAAGTTGGGGACAGTGGTCCCAATCTACAAGAAGGGAGACAAACACCATCCTGGCAATTACAGACCAGTTAGCTTGACCTCTTTACCCTGCAAAGTCTTGGAATCACTGATAAAGGACGAACTTCTGAGGTTCCTGAGCACCCACCACCTTCTTTCAGACCATCAACACGGATTCCGGCCAAAACGTTCGTGTGACTCACAACTTCTACAGACATTGGAGGATTGGACACAGAGGCTTGAACAGAGTGTACCCGTCGACGCCATCTATTTAGATTTTCAGAAGGCATTCGATTCGGTCCCGCATGAGCGTCTTCTGAGGAAATTGGAGAGTTATGGTATTAAAGGCAAGCTTCTTAGGTGGATCCGCGCTTTCTTATCGGATAGGAAACAGCATGTGGTCGTTGATGGCGCTACTTCAGAATGGACGAAGGTCACTAGTGGTGTTCCTGAAGGTTCCGTGCTCGGCCTGATCTTATTCCTTCTGTTTATTAATGACCCCCTGATTGTGTACTTTCTGGCATAAAATTGTTTGCTGATGATACAAAACTCTACACAGGAATTAGGCAACTCCACTCATCAGAATCGCTACAAGCAGACCTAAATCGGGTATTGGAATGGTCGTCAATGTGGCAGATGCCCTTGAATGAAGGTAAATGTGTAGTGTTGCACATTGGCAATAACAATCCTTGTCACGACTACACTATGGGTGGTGCTTCTCTCAGGAAATTAGATGAAGAACGAGATGTCGGGGTAATCATTGACAGGGACCTAAAATTCTGACAGCAAGCAGTGGCATCAGTCTCAAAAGCTAACAAGGTTTTGGCTGTCATCCGAAAATCCTTCGCTAACACTGACACTTTCACTTTGCCTCTTCTTTACAAAACACTGGTGCGTCCTCTACTAGAGTATGGTAACATATGTTGGGGACCATTCAATAGGGCTGATCAGAGGCTGCTTGAGAGGGTGCAGCGAAGGGCCACTCGTATGATCACCTCCATGAGGGGTTTATCTTACCCCGACCGACTGAGGGCTCTTTGGCTTCCCTCATTTTATTACAGGCGACGCCAAGGAGACCTGATCAAAGCATACCAACTGCTTCACGGTTCAATCGATATCGATCCAGCTCAGTTCTTCGATCTCATTGATCGCTCCCGTACCCGCGGACATCAGTGGAAACTTGCGAAACCCAGTGCCACATCTAGAGCGTGTTGTTCATCATTTTCAGTCCGTGTGGTGAATGACTGGAATGTGTTGCCTACATCAGTAGTAGAAGCCATCACGGCCAATGAGTTTAAGAACAAGCTCGACTCTCATTGGTCATCCCTGATGTACCTTGTCCCTGAATGCTCAGAGTAAGGCCTTTACATTTTTTCAACCGCTCTCACCATCTAATTAACCCCTCAGGCATTATAGCCTGAGTAAGACTGAGTGTAGACTCATCGAAACTGAGCCCCTCGAAGACCAGATCCAGCAGGCCGATGTGGCCTCCAAAATTCTGATAACTATAGATAGATAGATATAATGTACCCTACGAATCAATGTACACTTAACAAGACTATTGAAATCTTAAGGGACACTTAATATTCCAAAAATCTTTCACGATTTCTGATTATATTTTGGCTGGAAAACCACCCCTGCAACACACTGATTAATGTTTTAAAACCTAAGTAGTTCTCCAAAAACAATCAAGCCTTTACCTTTCCCTCTTTCTTTTTCCCAACACAAACAATTGGCGCTAATGCATGGGTTTCCAAACATGGAGGCCACGCAAAGGTCTGTGAGCGGGCAAAATTAGTAGCAAAAAATAGAATAGTAGCAAAAAATTAGTAATAGTAAAATAGTAGCAAAAAATATTTAGATGTTCCACGTCCCCGACAAAGACCGTTAATCGACACGAGGGCCTGAGGTGCGTGGGCTTCTCGGTATTCGAGAACCATGTATCTCCCCAGGAGCTCATTAGGCCCACACATACACTCTAGGAACACTTCTCGGCAGGTCGCTCGGTCAACGAGGGCCTCCGCTTCTCTCAGATGCTTCGATCTGAGAAAGACTGACAGAAGACTCAGCCTGGAAAGAGCGCGTCAAAGACCAGAGCCAACAGGCCGATAATGCCTTGCAAAATCTGTAATATTTAGGTATAAGTATAGGTAAAATGTCTTATTTGATTCGTGGTAGAATGGCATTGTATTATTTTAGGCAAATCAAAGGTTCAAATTTATAATGTCAATAATATTATTGCTTGTAATAGGCAAAAATATTACAGCAGCTGCACATGGCGCATTAAAGACAATTAGAAGCATTATCATGTTTAGTAAAAAATACACCTAATATTTTATTAATTATCATGTGATTTTGTTAACTTTTTCCCTTTGGGTACTTAAGCATGAGCTTCTACTCGGTTGAATTTTTCTTCAAGGACAGCAATGGTGCACGTTTTTGTCTATGTCTACCATTTATTGGCCACAATCATGTTGCTGATTATTTTGCCAATTCGGGCGTCTTTAGCATACAAATCACATTCCACGTTTTAGCAACAAATTTACAATTACACTTAACAATTTCACTTAACAATTACAATTACAACAATTACAATACAAATTTACGGTGAGCCTATGAAAGATTATCAGGTTTACACAACATATTAATAAACGAGTTAACCGACACTGCTTGGACAGTTTCTTCAGGCAGAGCATTCCAGTCGCTGATTGTTTTTGGAAGAAACGAGTTGAGGTGGTATTCGGTCCTGCATCGTGGTATCAAAAATTGTTGACCATGTCCTCGTCGCTGTCTTTCTGGTAGTGGCGTCAGTTTGACTTTGATGTCTTCCACGGCTACCGTCTCATGTAGTATCTTGTAAAGCATGGTTAGCCGGGCTACTCTTCGTCTTTCCTCGAGAGATCTCCATTCGAGTCGCTTCATGATATCTGTTACACTTGATGTTCTTCGAAAGTCCCTCACAACGAAGCGCGCTGCCCTCCGTTGAACTGATTCAATCCTGTTGATGTGTTGTTGCTGGTGCGGATCCCAGATGGTACTTGCATATTCGAGGATAGGACGCACATAGGCTTTATATGCAGTATCCTTGATTTTCCATGACTTTATTTTCATATTTCTCTTCAAGAATCCTAGAGCTCTGTTTGCTTTGGAACAAACGTTTTCAATGTGTTCGCTCCAGCCGATGTCTTTTTTTATGGTGATGCCGAGGTACTTAGCACTCCTCACTGTATCCAATGTGTGGCTGTGTAGTACGTATTGATACGGCAAGGGTTCCCTGCATCTGGTTACTGGAAGTGAGACACACTTCTGCGGGTGAAATTGCATGTCCCACTTGCGTTCCCACGATGCCAGCGCGTTCAAGTCTTGTTGCAGTGCTAATTGGTCAGACATGCTATCCACTGCAGTGTAGATTGCAGTGTCGTCAGCAAATAGTCTTGATCGTGTCCTCAGGTTGTTCGGGAGATCATTAATATACACGAGGAATAGGCACGGGCCGAGGACACTTCCCTGTGGCACACCAGACTTGACATCAATGAACCCGGACTTGACACCATTGACAACCACTGCCTGTCTTCTGCTTGTCAGAAAGTCTAAAATCCATTGGTTGATTTTTCCAACGACGCCATACTGCCGAAGCTTGTGGATAAGCAGGCTATGATTGACCTTGTCGAAAGCCTTGGCGAAGTCCATGATGAGGATGTCAGTCTGTTGCCCTCGAGAAGTATTTTCAATGAGCTCATTTGTGAATCCTAGAAGTTGTGTTTCACAAGACCTCTTCTTACGGAATCCATGTTGTTGGCTGCTCATGATTTCGTTATTTTCCAAGTGGTTCATGATGGTGCTGGTAAGTATATGTTCCAGTGTCTTGCAGCACACACTGGTGAGTGACACTGGACGGTAGTTGGCTGGATCGTTTCGTTGGCCCTTTTTGAACACCGGCGTCACCAGTGCGGTCTTCCAGTCAGCAGGGACCATACCAGATTCCAGAGAAGATCTAAAAATCATGGTAAGAATCGGTGCCACCTCGTCAGAAAGTTCTTTCAGTACTCGAGTGCTCAGATTATCCGGACCAGAAGCTTTGTTTGGGTCTAGGTTGGTAAGCAGCTTCCGCACTCCCTGTACGATGATGGTTATGTCTTCAAGGACTGGACTATTGTGAGGAGGCATAGCACATTTGTTGTTGAACTCGTCTTGGTTGTAGCCTCTGCCTTCGCTGAAAACAGATTGAAATTGGCTATTTAGTATTTGAGCCTGTCTTTTGGGGTCGGATATCAGGTGACCGTTTTCTTTTAATGGTGCAACACCAACATTTGATGACTTAAGATGTTTGATGTATGTCCAAAATCGCTTATCTTTGGTTCTTTGTTCTGGGTCGATACCTTCGAAGATAGAGTTCAGGTAGTGCCAATAAGCACGCCTCAGTTGTCGTTGAACTTCTCCCCGCAATTGTACATACTCTGTTTTCGTGTCTTCATTTCCTGTTTTGCGCATCTTCTTGAAAAGACGGTTTTTACGGTTGATTAGGCGCCGAAGAGAAGGATTTATCCATGGTTTACTTTCCTTTGAACGAGCTACTTTGTGTGGAATGAATTTGGCGATGGCGTCCGATAATGAGTCTTTGAAAAAAGTCCACAGTTCTTCAGTAGTGGCCGCATGTCTCATAGAACGCATCCTGGGAATGATATCATTACATGCGCCTTTAAGACCGGTCCAATTTGCCTTCTTGTAAAGTGGGATTAGTCTTGGTGTTTGTTTGCGGTTTTTTGGATTGATGGAAAACTCGCAGTAAGCAGCATCATGGTCAGATAATCCTGGAATGACCTCTACTCTTGAGATGAGTTGAGGGCAGTTTGTTATCATCAGGTCCAGGAGGTTATTTCGTCTTGTTGGTGACAGGACAAGCTGCTCGAGTCCGTTATCGCTTAATATGTCCACAAAGTCATTGTGTAATCGCGGATGTACGGCATTGGGCTTCAGTGACATCGTTCTCCAGTCCCAACCGGGGAAGTTCATATCACCCCCAATCAGAACATGAGCATTTGAAATTGCAGTAGCTCGGCTGATTGAGTTAGAGAATAGCCTTAAACCCTCTTCATCGCTCACATTGGGTCGATAGTAGGCGCATAGGTATAGGGTTCTCTTTCCTTTCAGCTTCAACTTCACCCAAATAAGCTCGCAGTCCTCCTGTAGCTCGGGCACATGGTAGCTATCCAAAGTGTTCTTCACCGCCAACAGCACTCCTCCCCCATGTCGGTTTCTGTCCTTGCGATATACTTTGTAGGTGTCTGGGAAAATTTCCGCATCCGTCTGGATAGAGTCAAGCCAGGTCTCAGTAGCCATAACAATATCAGGTCTTACACTATCTATTAGGTGAATAATTTCTGGTTTCTTTCCGGTTGCTGATTGTAGATTTAAGTTCAGGACTCGCAGTGGACGATGGTCTCTCTTGGATGACTGGTTTGTGCGTACCGGAGTAGAGGCGTGGATAGGTCTTCCAATAGAACCTCTGCTAGGTGTCAGAAGCGAGGTGGTCAGAAGTTCGGAGGTCGTGTCATCTTCTGGGAATTCGAAAAGTGTTTGACTATTTCGATTGTCGCAGACGGCGCAGCACCACATATCGTCTTGGTGCAAATGACTCGTATCGATAAACTGACAACGTGCATGATACCACTGACCACACTCGTTGCAACAGACCACTCTTGTATTCCATTGCACTGTGTTATCGCACGTTCCACACTGCCTCACCGATTGGGAGAGCTCTGGGACAGATGTTTGGTGAGAATTTAAAGGACCCGGGTTAGGCTCAGGTGCAAAAGAGTTAGATAGCAATAGGGAGATCAGATAGAGGTTGACTTGCTTGCTTCGCTGCCGTTTCTTTTGCATATGTTTAAGTACATCGACAAAAATAGAGCAACTTGTGCCAAATGTTCTTAACAACTCCTTTCTTCCAAGGCAGACTGCATCAATTCGGAATTGTGCAGATGGTAGCGTAGGGTCACTGACAATAGCTTTATGCAACATGATGGTAAAAACAATGATGAACAGGCACATATTTAATCTAAACATTTTATGCTTCTTTTGGCTAGTGGTGCCGTATTTTCAGCATTAAAGTGACACGGAAAATGATGGCACCTGCCGCACAACGTCACGTTTTTACAGTAAAATTTCTGATGAGTTCCGAGGCAGTTTTCTTCAATGCGTCGGGTTTGCCGCACGTATTTCGACACTTATCCTCGGAATATTTTCTTGTCCATATCAGTTAATCTCAAACATACCTCACAAGCCACACTGCCGATCTTCTTCAGATTCCTACACCGCAGCCAGAGAAGGCTTAACTACATGAAAAATGAACAATTGCAAGAGGAAACGCTAAAATTACTTTTTTAAGTGACATGAAGCGCGGAGCACCCGAAGAGTGACCCGACCAGCTGGCAATCAGCTGGCCAAGCTCAATTTTTTATCTTTATTATTCATGTTGTTGTTGGACGACAACGACAAAGATGTGTGGTGCGGCAGTGGTTGGTTGATTGTTGAACGTGGTTCCATCCGGGGGGGCTCAAAGTTTCTCCTACTAAAAGGCTGGCATTTTCGACTAGTCCATAGGAAACACATGTTAAAAGCTTGCAATCTAGAGCCTCAGGAGGGGGTATTAGATCCTGCGGCGGTTGATAAAAAGCCATTGAGATGAAAGCCAAAACATTTTTATTTTTATTTTCTGGGTCAAAACCGCCAGCTGTGATACTGCCCAGCGAGCTAGACGACAAAAACTGGACCCGTGTTTTGGTCCCATTTTCAGGCCTAAGTTCGAATCCTAGGGGTGGTCAAACTTTTCATATAATCTGAATGTGCAAAACACAATGTATTCGCTGAACGTTGATGAACCTATGCACCCTTCGTACTTTAAACTCTCGAGGAAGCTTCTGCCTAATGCAGAGGCGGATCCAGGAGAAAATGCAGTCATGTTCCAGGGTCGGATCCAAGGGAATGAGTGGCGATGGGGCGACCTCGCACCCTTAGCCTGGGCTTGAGCAAGGGAAAAGGCCCTCCGCAGGGGGCTCTTTTTATGTTTGATGGGCATTCCCAAGGTAAATTCAGGAAGTCCAAACTCCACGGACATTGGTCTCGGGGCCTCCAATCTAATCTGGGGTCCACCGAAAATATCAAACCATATTGCATTAGTACTAGAGGTGGGAGCTTTTGGAAAAAGCTGGTCCCGGTCCCGACCACCATTTCTTGGTCCCGGCCTAGTCCCGGCGAGAAAGATGTGGTCCCGGCCTGGTCCAGGCAGCCTTTTTCCCACTTATTGGCTTTTAAACATACTAATTTCTTGTGGATTAAGAGCCAAACATATTAAGCAAATTCATATCATCATTGCATAAACAAATCAACATAAAGTATGAACTATAGCTTCAGGAAATCCTTACCTACTATCATGAAAAATGGCCACAATTATCTGACAATGCTCTCTGAGGAAACATTTGCATGTTAAAGTCAGCGCGCAATGTGGACATGTTACAATGCAGCGATGGCGAGGAAGGGGGCAGCGACAGTTACAGTTACAGCATCACACCTCCCTTCAGTTCATCCATAAACATTCAATCAATAAGCATACCTAAGTTTTATCAGGGAAGGTCAAGACACAAATACATTTAAGAGTCTTAAGATCAAATCACCAAAGCACATGAGCAATTTGACATATCACTTTTGCAGTTGCCATGTCAGTCAGGGAAACTATCGTCAAGCGTACCCAAAAAAGGTACTTCCAAAAATTGGTACGCTCCTTCTATTTTTTGTACGCTTTTTCTAAAAATGGGTACGCAAAAGCGGCTCGATTTCGGACGGCCGTCACCCGGAAGAAAATGACCTAAAAAATTTTTGGGTTCAATTAATGATTGTTTATCGTTTAGTCAATGTGCTATAGTACTGCACTCTACCGTCACTTCGCTCACCAGCTCAAACAGAGCCTTCAAACTGTACCCTCCTGGCACACGTCACCGGCCGGTCGGTCTTCTATTTTAGGGTACGCAACTTCTAATTTTTGGTACGCTCAATGTAGCACCGAATTACAGGAGTGCGGCGGCAACTTTGGCCACCTCAGTCTCTATTCCCGATGTTACTGCCTCCACGCAAAGTATGCAGCAGCATGGATGGATCCAGGATTGTTAATCGAGGAGCCACCTTCAGGGGGAGGTATGCGGACCAGGGGGCACCACATTTTGGCCGGAAAAACTTGGTCAGGTGGGCGCTAGATCCTTTAAATGGGCCCCTATTTTCGCATCCTGGAGGGAGGGGGTGGCAAGCGACATTTCAGGGAGGGCGCCATCGACCTTTCAGAGGTCACCGTGGCCATTTCAGGGGTCGCCATGACCATCTCAGGGGCCCCCGAGGGTCGATGGGGGGGGCACCCGCCCCCTGGACCCGCGTATTTGCGCCACCCTTCCCCAGTCGGCGTTTGACGTCCCTCTGAAATTCCACTTTACCCATGAAGCGAATATTGACGCTCAGCGACAAAATTTGTCCCCCCATGGGTTTTGGCGCTCACCGAAATTTTAATGCCGCCTCTGGCCCAGATAGTGCCACTCCACCATGTTCCCCCATATGCAATCTGAGGAGCAACGTTGGGGAGATATGGGGCCAACATGTGGAAAATCACCGAACAAGGATTAGGAAGAAAATTTGCTAACTTGTGGCCACTTTCGGGGAACATAGCCCAGGGGGATAAGGCTTACCCCTCCCCTCCCTGCGCCGGTGAGCACCCCCAACAGTGATCCCAAATCCGACTATGAGGGGAACCAGGGCTTCCGATCAAGCACATGGTGGGATGCAATGGCGGATCTGGGAGCAACGTTGGGGGAGGCAAATTTAGAAAAATCCGATAGCATATTGTTTCCGAAATGGCCCAAATTTTGGCCCTTGTAGGTAGGTGCAATAAGCTTTTTTAGGTCTTGAAAAGATGACCAATTTTGGCACCCCCTTGGATTCCCCAGTGTTCGGATGTGCCAAATCCCATCGTAAGAGCGCCGCTCTTTTAGCGGTTGCCACATCCCATCCTGGGGGCGTTGATACTCGCAGGGGAGATGACAAGGGATATTTCAGGGGCACCGAGGGTTGAATAGGGGAGCAGGACAAGGGTCCCTTGTTCCATCCATGACTTGAAGCCTGGAAAATGCGAGTTCTGCACAGATCTTATCATTTTATTAAAGTTTATCATGTGAAATGTACAAGAGCCCTCCCTTCCGGCGCCCATGGTTTTTCTGCTGTTTCACGTCATCCGGAGACTTCGGCAGGGATGGATCCAGAGAGGAGAAAATTAAAAACACTAGCCCCTCAAAGCCTGTTTGGCCCTAAAAGGACATTCATTCCGGACCTTTTGCAACCCTAGCAAAGGCCTAGAGATCTGGCACTTGAGCATTCTGGCCACCCCATTACCCCGTCATAGGCTCTGCTTAGACCAAACCAGCCATTGCCGGATCCAGAGAGGACATGGGGGCAATCCCTACAGAGTGCCAGGGCTCCATAGGGGGGGCTGTCCTTGTGTTTGTGTGTTGCGTCGTGGTCCGGCGCAGTGAGGTCGAGTCCTGTCGGAAACCAAGTAACTTGTGAGCTATAATCCTCTTTGGTTTCACGAATATGAATATTTCTTTGTCTTCTTCAGAGTTCTCTCCCATTCCACCCGAACGTTTGCTGATGTATTGACCTGAATACTGGTTTCAATATCCTCCAGCCTGCAAAGTATGGCAGCAGGCCAGACAAGTCGCACCAATCATCTTAACTTCTCGCACCACCAGCCTCCGAAAATTCGCACCAATATGCCATATACCAGGGAGAAAAACGCACCCATTCCTACCCGCACGATACAATGATACCTCTGTTATTAGTTGAGGACTTTTTCTCAAGCCCCCTCCTCTGTCTTAATAACCATTTAGCCATTGCTTGTTTGGTTTGTCACCTTCCTCGGCACAGTCTTGCAAATTCGCACCAGGTTGATAAAATTTGCACCACTCGCTCCTGTCCCCAAGGGCACTTGCACTCACAATATCTCGTTGAAAATGTCATACTTTGCAGGCTGGGAGCTCCTCACATATCTCTGCTTTGGTTCGTTTTTCTATGTAAGCATCCTCCAAAAATGGTAAAGCACATCAGTAATCTCAAATATTAAGAAAGATTGAAAAGGCCTGGCCTAGCCTTTTAAAGAATAAATATAATTGTGATATACAAACTTGTTTTTTAAACTTGAAAACTGGCGGAATTATCAAGCTTTCAACCCCAAGGTATTGCTTAAGAGGACACCATCTGTGAATGGTTAAGCAGCAAGCCACCAAACAGCCAACAATAAATAATCTCACATTTTGTGCCACCATTGACTGGAACAGCTCACCAATCTGGGCAGTATCAGCCAAATCGTTGACTGTGTCCAAAACAAAATGGGACAAATTCTGGCCCAATCAAAAGTACAGGCTAGATAAAGATTAAGTATTAACTTTTATGCATATGATGAAATGGTTGCTCAAAATGTCCCAGGAAGTCATCATTAATATATCAATATCAATATCCGTGGCCATTTTCCACACACCTTGACCAGTGTCTTCGGAAGATTTAGGCCCCGTAAAGACTCTTTTGAGTATTGTCAGCTTCAACTTCATGTCAAATTTACTGAGATTATGCTAAAATTATACATACCAACATAATCATTGCAAAAACAAAAATCAACTTTGATGTTTGAGGCACCCGCAGACAAGAATAACAATCCTTAGCTCATGTTGAAGCAGTAAAACCATAACAAATATTTCAAAATTAAACTTCATATTAATATATAACCAGCAATGATACAAATTAGCAATCATTCATATCAACATTTTCATTTTGCAAGAACCCAAAATACTGTTGCAAATATTAACTGCATTGTACTGAATACCTCATGTTGTAAATATGCATGTTTATACCTAGAACTGCAGAATTACACTACATGCCTGGTCGATTTATATTAAACAAGCTCTGTAGATTTCAGAAATGGCCTCCTTTAAGGCCTACATGAATTAAATAAACCAAAAATATACGCAATAAACAAAAAAACAAAAATGGCGGCAAAGCGGCGGACGACATCGACGAAAAAATGACCCTCAACTCTTATGATTAGCCACAGTCTTACCACAAAACTTTGCATATGATATAAATGTGCCTAATTTTCAATATCTCATAGTCACATCAACCATAAGATGAAAAAAATCCATACTTTTTCAGTATTTCCACGCACTTCGCACCGCACGCGTCACCTTCACTCTCGCATTTGACGCCTGAGACGTGTTCAAGGATGTGGGATTTGAATTGAGCTTTGCGTTCCAGAGGGGTATTTGATGACGTAGAATCTGATGACGCTATGGAAACGTGCGTTCGCTAGATGTGAAAAGAGAATTCTGACAAAATTTGTGAGTGCTTCCCCGTCTTAAGACATTTTTGGCTTTCAAAAATTAGCAAAAATTACACCGGACATTAGTTTTCTTCACAAGACTGTAAGCCCCCCTAAAATTTTATCGGGAATCGAACTGTGCCAGGCAGAACATGCGCCAATTGTTACAAAAATGCGCCAAATGATTTTGTCAAGCCCATGCTGTTTTCCGTACCAAAAATAGAAGATGCGTACCAACTTTTAGAAACAGCGTGCCATAAAATAGAAGACGCATACCCAATTTTAAGAGCTTCTAATTTTTGGTACGCTTGACCATAGTTTCCCTGACTGATGTGACTAAAGGACTGTTTTTGGTTGTTTATAAAGAGTGATGCGAGTTGATACACTGGATGAAGGAACTGACAATTAATGTTTTACATAACTAGGTAGTTCTCCAAAAACAATAAGGTGAGCCCCCACCTTCCTTCCTTCCTTCCCAACAACCAACACACACACACACAAACAACAGGGCTAATGTCCATGTATGGATTTCCAAGGATTTCCACATATGGAGGCCAAGCATAGCTCTGTGAGAAAGCAAAGCTAGTAGCAAAAACTGTCTTCTTTGATTCGTGTCAAAACGGCTTCGTATTATTTAAGGGAAATCAAAGTTGAACAATTATCAATACCAGTAACAATATTTGCTTGTAATAGACAAGAAATGTTTACAGCAGCCGCAGACGGCGCACTAAAGACAAATAGTACATTATTACGCAAAAAAAGAGAATAAAGAAAGAAATTGCTGAACTATCACATGGTTTTTACTGAACTATCACTTTTTAGCCCTAAGGCTACTAAAACTTGAGCTTCTGCTTGGTTGAATTTTTCTTCAAAGACAGTAGTGGCGCACGCTTGTTTTTTATCTTTATTATTATTATTATTGTTGTTGTTGTTATTAGGGGTGTTCACGGCGCATGTGTACGGTGTGGACAGTGTGTACGGTCTGCGTACAGCCAATCATCGTCGAGCAGAACTAGGTCATGGGGCGGGGCCTAATCTGGCGCGACGAGGGTATGACGTCACAAACCTGTGTACAGTGTGGACAGTTGGAGACCGTGCACACCGTACACATGAAAAAGCTACGTAAGTGGCGCGCTTACGACATTTCGATCAAGCAAGCAGAGAGCCGCAGAGACCGTTAGTTCTCCATTTTGAAGTTGATAAGAGGAATCAATCATGGGTGAGGGACTGTGGCTCGAGGGAAATTCATTCTAGGCACGTGGTTGTGTGAAAACATCAAATATAGAAAGGTATTTAGGCCTTCCTCAAGGATATCTCGTACTGCCAGTGTCTTTATTGCTTTGGTACCGCCTACGGTTTTAGAATTAGCCGGTGCCTGTTCTGATGGAAGAATCTTGCAAGTTGGATGTTGGTCTTTTTGCAAACTGTCATAGGAAAATGACATTTATACTGTTGATGATGGTGTTTTCTTAAGCTGAGCATCCAGGGCTCATGCGTCTGACACCAAGCACATGTGTTCGTTCTGTTCATTTGACCGTGCACACCGTACACATGAATCTGACGTCATGGCACAGATGGGCGGGGCCTACATAGCCTGAGGCATGTTTACGTCCACACTGTACACATGCGCCGTGAACACCCCTATTGTTGGCTACGACAACGAAGCGTGGTGCGGTAGTTGAATCTGGTTGAAGAAAAAATTGTGAAGCCATTCACGTTTTATTCACGACATAACGCACAGACGTAATTTGAAATACTGTTGAGTATTTTTTTAGAGAGAGAAGGATATTGAAACAGTGGGGTTGGTAGGGACGGCCATTTCCAATCACCAATTCCAGAATTCTCTTTTCAATCAAGCTTTTGTTTTAATGCCTTCCCAGTGTGCAAAGAATGGCATTTTCGACGAGATCTCGTCGGTGCGAGTGCCCTTGAAGACAGAAGCGAGTGGTGCGAATTTTATCAGCCTGGTGCGAATTTGCAAGACTGGTGCGAGGAAGTTGACACTGAAAACTAGAAAAAAATAATGACTGAATAGTTAGGAAGACACAGGAGGGGGTCTAATAAAAAGTCCTTAACTAACTAATAAGAGAGGTAGTATTGCATCGTGTGGGTAGGAATGTATGAGTTTTTCTCCCTGGTATATGGCAGATTGGTGCGAATTTTTTTAGGCTGGTGGTGCGATAATTTTCGATGGCTGGTGCGACTCGTCTGGCCTGCTGCCATACTTTGCACACTGGATGCCTTCCAGTACCTATATGCAAAAAACGTTTTTTTCTTCAATTCAAAGTGATTTTGACCCCAGTACCCACCATTTTTGGGTTGTATTTTGGTTGTGTCACTGAGTTGCTTTATAGTTAAGTGAAGGAATAGGAATTACATCTGAAAATGTTGTTTCCAAAGAATGAAACTTAGAGCTGTGTTCTGTGCTGTGTGTGTGCAACATTATTTTTTCTCTTTCATCTAGTTGAATTGATACTTTTCTCATCTTATAAAGTTGGAAAATGGTATCAAGGAGGCAATGAAGTGCTGGAAAGTCCCAGTTATGTTCTGTCTCGTATCTTAGTTTTAGATGAAATGTGGAAACCATTATCATGAATTTTGCTCTATCCAGACTGGCTCTGGTCCCGGCACAGTCCTGGCATCTAGCCTTTGGTCCCGGCTTTAGTCGTGCCGGGACCAAACCTGGTCCTGGCGCCGGGACCGCGGGACCAAAAAAGTTTCACCTCTAATTTAGTACGTATGAATACACAATTAAGAGATGATTTGTTCAACGGTTTCACCCTCCATAAATGAAAAAATGAGGACCCCGAATGGCTCCTGTGACTTAAACCCAACCCTCTTTTGAAGAAATGCTGAATCCGCCTCTGCCATGGTCCCCCCCAAGAAGCTGAATTGTAACCATTTTCAATAGGTTGCCATTGTTTCACGATATTTTTCCCATACTAGCCGACATCACACCAATTCTCACAAGTAGCGCACATTGGTGGATCCAGGACACCAATCGGGATCGGGGGTGGGCACCTTCCAGGGGGGCGCAATCCGAACCAGGGGGTGCCACTTTTGACCGGCAAAACCTATCAGGTGGGCGCCGATTTTCGCATCTTAGGGGGCGGTGGGAAGCGGCATTTCAGGGGCGTGCCATCGACCTTTCAGGGGGCATTGTGACCATTTCAGAGGGTGCCAAGGGTCGATGGGGGGGGGCACGTTCCCCCTTGCCCCTGGATCCGCCTATGTTAGTGCAACCCTACCAGCCGATATGGCACCAGAGCTCGCCGGTAGCGCACCCCTGTCAGCCGGCGTGGCAAATGGCTTCACCTGCAGGATACCCACTACCAGCCCAGTACCATAGGCGGATCCAGGGGTTAGGGGTAGGTGCCCCCCCATTAACCCTCGGTGCCCCATTAAATGGTCATGATGCTCCTCTGTAGGGTCGATGGCGCCCCCTGAAATATAGCTCCCCTTCCTTACTGTGAAAACGGCGCCCGCAATAGAATTTGGCGCTCACCTGATAGGTTTTGTCGGCCAAAAGATCCCCTTGGTTCAGGTTTCTCCCAGCCCCCGTTCAAGTTGCCTGGCATTTTGCGGCGGTGACGTCATCGCCGCGATGCCGCAGGCGTTTTGCGGCTTGAAGTATCGGCAAACTGGGTATATTTGACGTGTTCAGTAAAGCTTGCAAATGACTGAAAGACCTCAAAAATAGCTCAGTTGACAAGTTTGCTCATATTTCTAGCCATTACAGGGTTTCTGCAGCTCTAAGACGGGCCTGCAGGGACTTAAGGGGCTTTTCTCGCAGTGATGTTCCGTTGCTCTTAAGAGTCATTATCAGTGTAATAGCATCGCAATTTCATCCTTCACGTCATCGTTGCTTAGATGAAAATACGAAGTACGGGTTTTTCCAATGGAGGTTTTTTAGCGAGACGAACAAATTTTTGAGGTACCGCGTGGTCGCGGGTCCAGGACTTATTTTGGGGAGGCTAGAAAACTCTGGCGGATACAAGGGGACTAGGGCTCGAGCCCCCCCAATGTTAGTGTCTAGTAAATGCATAGGCCGATGCTGATGTGAGGCAACGGCGAGGCTCGAACCCCCTTGCCCATACCCCAAAAGTCCTGTACCCGCCACTGTCCCCCGCCATAGCCTCCGAACAGCCTTTGCTTATACAGATATTAGTAGACATCTCGGAGGGGTCCCCTCGAAATTTAGGAGGCTCGTGAGCCCCATAACCTCCTTATATCCGCCACTGGTACTACAGGCGGATCCAGGGGACAAAGCCCGGGCGGGTGTCCTCTGATGTGCCCTCGAGGTCACACCTGAAATGGTCACAGCGCCTCCTGAAAGGTCGATGGAGCCACCTGAAATGTCGCTTCCCACCCCTCCCTCCCTCCCCTCCACAGGATGCGGAGAGCTGCGCCCGCTGATAGGATTTGGCGCCCACCTGATAGGTTTTGCCAGCCAAAAATGGGGCCCCCTGGTCCGAATGAAGCCCCCTGGTCTGGATGACATCCCCTCCCGGGAAGAATGCCCCCCCCTCCCGACTGGTAATCCTGGATCCGCCTATGACTAGTGCCCTGTATATATAAACAGCCCAATTAGAATAACTTAGGGTAAAATTTAATCACATTTACGGGTTTCAATGGGGTGAGTCAGAGGCGTAGCCAGGGAATTTTTTACGGGGGGGACAGGAGTGGTCCGGCAATGATGACAAGGGGGAAAAATTGGCACTTGGCGGATGTAGGAGACAAGAAGGCACTTGGTCCTCCAATAGCCAATGGGGAGCACATCCCACGTCCATGCTGCTTTCGACGCCCATGACTGCAACTGTTAGAGCGATCGGCGCGTGTTGCATTTAGGCCTTGAGCAGCGGCTATAATCGGGCTGTGAGGTGCGATATTTCCTACTATCGTTACTGTTTCCGTATTTGCCCAAACCCAATCCTTTCACCCCGTATGTCGTTTCATTGGTTTTTATTCTCGCTCGGTCCTGTCATGTTTCTCTTTTACAGTTTTGCGGATCAGTAAAAACCGTAGAAGGATTGCCAGACTAGTATACTTTTTAGTATAACATACCAAATGCTACTAGGTTTGTCAACATATTTCACTTTGCAGACATTAAAGTGCAAAAAGTCTATTCAATGGCTCTTTTCTTAAATTTTAAACTTTATTTATCCACAAAGCTTAAATTTTAACCCTCAAAATAAGGAGATGTTTCCTTTCTTAGTAGATACCAAGAAAACAACCAAAATTTTAGTAGTAGAAAACTTGAACCAACCTGGAATTCTAGGGCTTTGGTTTCTCCCCCCCCCACGCAAGGTGCCCCCTCCGATCTAAGATCCTGGATCCGCCTATACCCGCTACGTGGCCGATGTCGCACCTCCGCTCACTAACCACATGACACAACTACATATATTATTCGAATAACATTTGGGCTCCTACGAAAACATTCAAAAGCGAATGAATGGACCACAACAGTATTGACAAGAATCAAATATTCAATCGTACCTACGCACTGACCTCCTGCATGTTTTGGGTACAAACAAATACCACAGTCACCAGCTGTGGCCGTTTGTGTTCACCTTATAGGAGTGTACTAGACTAGTATTATTTCTAGCATATTCCTAGTATGTTATACAAAAACTGGTACTAAACTATGATTCTGATCACTTTGGGTATGAAATTTTGACGTACCCGTTATTCAACTACCCTGGTTCCATCCATACACGTATATTGGTACAGCAACACACACATTGCACACACTACGCACACTAAAACCAGGGCCTATAATACGCAGTGGGTCAGCGGCCGCACAAGTGTACCCCGGGGGTATAGTGAAGAAGTTGAAGCCATTTATTTTTATTGGTGGCAGAACACGCTGACGTAATGTAAAATATTGTTGATTAGTAGTTTTTGAGAGAGATAGAGAGAGAGAGAGAGAGAGAGAGAGAGAGAGAGAGAGAGAGAGAGAGAGAGAGAGAGAGAGAGAGAGAGAGAGAGAGAGAGAGAGAGAGAGAGAGAGAGAGAGAGAGAGAGAGAGAGAGAGAGAGAGAGAGAGAGAGAGAGAGAGAGAGAGAGAGAGAGAGAGAGAGAGAGAGAGAGAGAGAGAGAGAGAGAGAGAGAGAGAGAGAGAGAGAGAGAGAGAGAGAGAGAGAGAGAGAGAGAGAGAGAGAGAGAGAGAGAGAGAGAGAGAGAGAGAGAGAGAGAGAGAGAGAGAGAGAGAGAGAGAGAGAGAGAGAGAGAGAGAGAGAGAGAGAGAGAGAGAGAGAGAGAGAGAGAGAGAGAGAGAGAGAGAGAGAGAGAGAGAGAGAGGCAGAGACAGAGACAGAGAAGGCAATCGAAACAGTGGGGTCGGTTGGGTCGTTAATGGTGAAGCAGATGTTACAGGAACATGCCAGATTGTCACCTTGGGAATTTTTTTCAAAATATCCCCATATTCTGAAGAAAATCCCGACGTGATCATGCGTGATCCCACCCACGGGACGCTAAAAAATTCACTTATTTGAACCTTGTTTTGTTTAACAATTTATTTACAGAAAATTAGAAAAAATATACTGTTTTCTCTAAAAAGGTCTCTAAATTTAAATGTAATATAGTGATAAGAATTAAGAAATGCCTCAAGGTGCCAGGAACCATTCTCACGAAAATGCATGAAGGGACCCAAATTTTTATCTTCGAATTTGAATCACTAGCAGATTCAGAGGTGGGGCCAAGGTCCCCTCCAAATGGAAAAATTCTAGCTGATTTTCTTCAAAGAAACAATATGTTTTTTTAAGATTATTCCTGACTTAACCCCCCCTCCTCAAACGGCGCTCCTGCATCCTAACCTGACCTAACCTAACATAACCTAACCTAACCATGTCTCGATTTAGCAAGCGGGCACACCGAGCCTCTTGCTCGGTATTAACCTAGCCTGTGGCGCCAACAATCGCCTTCGTCGACCTCAGCTTTGCCAGCTTTGCCGGCAGAGGCTGGGCCTCCTCAGCACTCATATCCGCGTGCGTGCGGTCCCGATTGGCGAATAAAGTTTATGCAATTTTGGCACACTTTCACAGCGGTACACAGGTACACAGGTTCTCTGGTTCACAGGTACCAATGGTTTCCATCAGCTGACTGACGATCAGGTGCCATTGTCTTTCGTCATTTCCGGTGTTGTTTATTTACGGCGATGGACGACGCGCGATTACGACGTTCAGGTTAAGTAAATGTTGAAAATCGGAGTTTAAGTGGGAGTGACGCTACAGGACCTCGCTGAATAGAAAGAGGGTGTCTTGCTGATTCTGAAAATGTATCATTTCCATAGAAAATATTTCGGGAAAGTGGACGTCTTATTCAAGATTAGCCCCCGGTACCTCACTACCAGTACAGGCCGAAGTTGGCACCCGCGGGTTGGATGGTGCCTCCAGGAAGGTGCACCCAGACCCCGTTCAAGTTGTTTGGCAGCATTACGTCATCATGGCTGGAGAGGCACAACAGTCACTATGCAGGGCATTGGAGAAATTGCACTTTTTCGAAGCTCTAAATAACCTATTTTAGAACTGTATCAACAAAACTTATATGGTTGAACAGAAAGCTAAAATATTTGTATTTGTGAAACCCTCAGACGTTTTGCAAAAACTCCAGTGAAGAATATTATTTTTACAAATTTTCCAGAGTGTGTCAAAATAAGGACAGGTTCGGCACTAACAGCTGTTTGCAGTAAGACTAATCTCGATTTTGATTGGCAGTTGATTTCTGACCTTTGATTGGCTGTTGGTGGTACCTGCAGCAGAAGACAATAAACACCGGTGATCTCTTGATCAAAGGCAAACTTATTTCTCTCAGCTATCAAGTAGGCCTGAGTTGATCAAATAAATGCATGCCTTTTCAACACATTCTTTGAAGTGTTATGACTTTTTCATTAGATTTACGTAAAATACGCTGCTCGCCGTTGAGATTAAGGTTACTGTCAAATGGGTGAAACAAGTTTATATAGATTTATACTAGATTGCTGCCAAGTACGCCCAAACTTGGTATGTTCCAGCTGATCCTTCCAAAAACTTAGTATAATCTCCTATAACTTAGTAGGAAAGGGCGGTGACGTCACCATGGGAGGACTATATTTAGTAGGAAACTTGGTTGTACCTGTAAAGTACCCTGGGTGCACCCCCTCCGTGATTGACAATCCTGGATCCGCCTATGTGCTCCTGTACCTGTCACTTGCCAAGTATTACTAGGCCTGGGAATGGGATTACACTAACCCCTCAAGTGGGGACAACCAGTCTCGCTGGCTTCCTTTTTGGGATGTAATGCCCTTTTCATGAACACAAATTTTTGTTATTGTTTTGTTGCATAATTTTTGTTGTAGGCTGCTGTCTGATGTGGATTATGCATGCTGTTAATCTGTCTGCATGAATGCTTGAATTTGCAGTCCTCAGCTGTAACAATCCACAATTTAAAAGTGATAAGGGACCATGTCTAAATTATGGATCACACATTTTTGTGGTATCCCCTTCCCATTATTGCTTTCTGATACGTCTTTGTAACGCTTGACGACGCTGTGACTGACCTTCCCACACCCCTTTGCGTTACATAATTTATAGACGTCCCTAAATTATAGATATTAGCTTTCAATGAGAGGAGCAAAAGGTGGTTGAATGCTAATTTACCGTGCGACCTACGATGTCGGTGCGCCCCTAATCCCCAAACATGATGATGATGATGAATGCTAATTTTCTTGTCGACAACGACTGATGTCATCATTATCACCAAGGGTAAAATGTCTAACCCAGCATATCTTTGTAATTCCAGGCTCACAGAGATGTGTCTGTGACTTTTTCGTCTTCCTCATCATGGGCAAAGCTCACAGTCATGCCAAATCTGCAGCGACCGCGGCTCCAGAGATTCCAGTTGATCGTGCACTTCCCTTCATCCGAACGCTGAGGGACACGCTGGCGTCACGCTCACAGTGTGATGGATCCGCCGCCGCCGGCATCTCGAGACACGTGTTTGTCACAGTCTTTATAAAGAAGAATCCTGACATCGGCAACGTACTGTTTGACCACTTTGTGCGTCTTTCTTTAGCCGCCCAACGCGGCGGCCCTGCAGCAGCCTCGGAATCTACGCCCGATGGTTCGATTTCGGCAGCAACTCCTTCAGATGTGATATGCCCGGCTGACTTTGCCGCGCGCTGTCAGGACGTTTGTAACCTGATCACCGACCACGACCAGGTACACTGGTATGTCAGCGCCTTCGCCGATGCTAACGAGAGGGTGTCTGCTGAGCGCCTGCGTGCGCTGGTGCTGCAGGCGTTCGAGGCCGCCATGTGGGCACACTCTGACACTGTCATTCGCTCCCTCAAAATCGACAAATGCCTGTCGGGCGTGGCCGACTCCTGTCGCCACGGCAAGGATGAGCTGGGCGTGGCCTACGTGCGAAACTGGATTCTGGAGCACTGTCCGCGACTGCTGTCGCGCCTGCACAAGTACGTGGTGGAGCGGATCACCTCGGGCGGGGAGCGGATCCCGGCGGAGGAGGAGGAGGCCGAGCCGTCCTCGCCGCCGGCCGGAGGCAGCTGCGTGCTGCAGTGTGCGTCGGCGTCTTCGGCGGCCAGCCTGCACCCGGCACTGCTGTGGCTGCTCATGTGCTCGCTGCCGGAGCGGTACACGCGCGCCGCCGCCGCCGAGTCGGCGCCGTCTCTGTCAGGTCTGGCACTGCTGGACCCCGGCCAGTCCATCCACCGGCTAGTCGAGTCCGTGGCGCCCAAACACTGGGTGTCGCTCTACAGCTCCGACGACATGGGTCTTAGCGCCAACCGGTTCCAGCACCACGTGCTCAGCTACCGCGGCCCCACCATTACGCTGCTGCGCGCCGAGGAGGAGCGGCTCTTCTGCGTGGCGGCCGACTGCGGCTGGCGCGACTCGCCGCACTGCTGGGGCGGCGCCGACTGTCTGCTGTTGCAGCTGCTGCCGCGCCACCAGGTGCTGGCCGCCCAGCAGACCGATATCATCTTCTATAACTACTCGGCTCGCGGCCTGCCGTCGGGTCTGCGCGTGGGCGGTGACAGGAAGTCTCCAGCGCTGAGTGTGGACCGGGAGCTGAGCACGCTGCACCACCAGGGCGCGCCCTTCCGGCTGCTGGCCGTAGAGGTGTGGGGCTGCGGCGCGCCGGACCAGCGCGAGGCGCAGCTGCGCTCTCAAAAACGCGACCAGGCGTCGGTAGAGCAGCGCCGCAAGGTTAATATCATGGCGGACACCAACTGGAGCGAAAACCCGGACCGATACCTGCTGGAGATGTCCGGCGCACACAAGAGCTACAACTACAACTGACGCTCGCACGGATGGCGCATGCGAACTGTGATTATTGATAGTGCCAACGGGCGTTGTTGCAGCCAGGACAGCCGCGCGGAGGTGTTCCATTCATGCCTAGGTTGTTACGAAGCATTCCAGTCTTGTCGTACTGTTGTTTTGACAACTCGGCACAAGGCAAGTGCACATTTGACAGATTTTGAGATAGCCCATGGCAGAGTCGTGATAAATATGATCATTGAGCGAGGACGCGAACGCGGCGATGTACGCAATAAAGGTAAATGTGACAATAGTTAAGTGTGACTGGCAGGGACCGCGAACACTTAAGCTGGTTTGCAAATCCGTCCATCTTCAGCTCCGTGTTTTTACCGAGGAGTGGGTTGACGTGATCGTTATCGCAGGATAGAGGGTTTGTTGTCAGGAACGGCGGTTTAATCACAGCACATATTATTTATCGCTGTGATGATTTCGCCGGTACTAATTTACTCGTGGGAGCCTCCATGAAGATTAATATGGATCCCTGAGTGATATTTATGTATTATTTTTCATCTTGCAATTTCATTCCGACGTCGTGCAATATTCATAATGTACCCTCTGGTCAGTAGGGGCATGCATAATGGGTACTAAGGGTACACGAATAATGAAATAAGGAGCGTGGTGTAGTCCAGGGAGTTTGCTTTCTGTAGCGTCTCATGGATAGCTTTATCTCATTGTCATACGTGATACGAGTAAGTCTGAGAACTGATGCCAAGGCAGCGGGGTTCAGAAGTGACTGGCCCGCAATCTCGTACCGAAATTTTGCATCAATCCTAAACTGAGACATCTGCATCGCACAGCTCAGCATACTATTTTATGTCGCGTATTCGCCAGATCGGTGGCAGTAAACAACACCTTCAGACTGTTCAGTGGAGAATTAGCTTTTAAAGAGCGTTGCAGTTTTGCCTATTGGGCCAAACCCGCCGTTACGTTGGCTCAGGTCCGCACCTCAGTCAGCGAACTGTAGTCGGCTCATTGAACTCCCAAACGAAAATATCGGATTGTTTTCTATATAACGTTTCCATCATTTGTGTTAGTTTAAGGAAGTATTTATGTAATCGTTGGGCCTCCAAAGTTGTAGCTTCTGTGAGGAAACGTGCATAACCTTCGGAAGGTCCTCGTACAATTTAAGTTCAGCATAACCGTTGAGATGGACTTTTTAATTCCCGATAACTTGATGGGTGGGCTGATTTAACATATGACCTTCGTCCTTACGACATTCAGATTGTTTTCTATCTGACCTGAATTGTTAAGAAAGTGAGAGCGTCAGTCTGAAGTGCAGTACCTACATTGGATTCTTAACGGTCTGTCCGAAGTCGGCATAAATACATAGATTCCAACCGATGCCTGCTGTTTTCCCGATGGCTCAGAATGAGTGACTTACATCATTGAACGCGATCAAATGGGCAAAGTACAATCATTTTATCAACTCAGAACAATCTCAATCACGTCCATATGTTACATCTGGAAAATAAGACGTTGAATAATGACGGAAGAATAGCCAGATCACTCAAATTCAAAAGAGGATGCATCAACTCTGAAAGTTAGTGTGTTACACGCATGCACAGCCGCTTACAAATTGGAAACAGTCCGAATTCGAAACCACTGTCGTATGCCAGCATGTGCAGTTGTTAGCCGCAGCACAGACAACGCGCTCGAAATTGAAACAAGTGGCCGGGACAAAAGGTTCTGACACTGTCCGAACTGTGCACGCCAATAAAGCATTCCGGATGGACCCGCGTCTTTAAACGGTCTCCACCCAGGAAGCGTACGCACTTCACCACCGGATCCAGTCAGCGGGAACAAAGGCAAACTTGATTAGCAAGTAAAAAGGTAGTTACGGCGTGGAGCCGATTTCCGCCGGCGCAAACACGTCAGAAAGGGTACGCACGAGGCCGCCACTGGAGCCGGAGTCACGACAGACTGTGTATACGGTCCGGCGTCACGAAGGGCTGTTCACTGGAGTTGTTACGGCAGTCTGTTCACTGGAGTTGTCGTTACGGCAGGCTGTACAGTGGGGCCGGCACCACGACAGACTGCACAGTGGGGCCGGCGTCACGACAGACTGTACCGGGTGAGCTCCGGCCGGCTGCCCAGCGTCGGGTCGCCGTAATCCAGTACCACCGTCTCTCCGTTGTGCAGCTGTCCGGTCGGCAGGTCGGCGATGGCAGCGTCCATGCCTGCGCCGACGCGGCCGCCGTCGGCTCGCCGGTACAGCAGCAGACGGCGGCCACCGGTACGGTCGTTCTCGTTCTTGGCTGAACACATGTCGGCCAGGGCGTCGACAGCACGGCCCAGCGGCCACCGCCGACTGACGAAGACGGGCCGGGCCGCGCCGCGTCCGCCGGGACCCAGCAGCAACAGGTAGTGGCGGTCGGCCAGCGGCACGCCGCCGTCGCCGCTGGCGCGCTGCTTCAGACGCATCAGTTGCACTGTGGCCGCCGTCTTCCGCGCACGCTCGGAGCGAGTCGAAGACACCGCCGGAGGCGCCGCCAGGCGCGCCTGCTGCACCGCGTCCGCCTGCCGACTGGCGGCCTCCGTCTGCTGTAGGCGCGCCTGCTGCGCCTGCCAGGCGGCGCAGGCGTGCTCGGACGGGTGTCGGTGGGCCAGGCAGACGAGTTGGTCGCAGTCGGGACAGGAGATCGGTGTCAGCTCGGAGCCGTCGCAGCCGGCCAGGTGGCAACGGTAGCTCTGAGGTGGCGCGTTCAGCTCCGCCTGGTGTACACACACACACGCCGGCTCAGGGAACAACGCTAGGGCAAAATAACTATTTGTATGAGGACATTGAAAATATGAAACTCCCATTCAAATAGAGGAATGCTTAAAGGGGGATACGCAAAAAATTATCATTGGCTAGATCAAAAAGTCACAAAAAGTTTTATTTTCAAAAGTTCGTTTCTCATTTTTTTGCGAATTCAGCCTCCAAATACCTTAAAATCGCTCTCAAAGTCAACATTTCTAGACCACTAATCGAGAATTCCCACAATCGACCAAATGACCCAGGCACGGCTGTCACCATCAATTTCTCTAAGAACTAGGTCATATCTGTACTAAACAGTGGTGTACAACATCTGTTGTGGGGGGTCGGCACAAGGGAATGTGGCACCTTGGTCGAATCCAGGAATTTAGTGTAATTAGAGGTATTTTTAGCTGAACATCATGAAAACGTCCATGATTTATCTGAAAAAGTACAATAAGCTCAATTTTTTATTTTCATATGCTCCTCTAGGGTGACAAATAAACCTCTGCCTGTGGAAAACGTCATGATCTGGCGACTACTACCATATTCAACAGGCTTTAAGGGTTTCAATTGGCTGATTACTCACCGCGACGTCAGCGCTGCCGTCACACCAACAGCTGACAACAGTGACCGCAAGGCTGGGGTAGATTTGGGGTACATTTCAAGTAGGTTTTTAGCTTATCCACGGAAATTTTGAGTTTCAAGACAAATGATATATTGAGTACTGGGTTTTCCGGCATGCTTTACAACTTGGTTATCTCAATTAAAATCACGTTGTTAACGTACCACATTCCCTTTAAACACCAAATTCGTAACACCATCCACATTAAAAGGAATGTCAAATCTGTCACAAAACAACTGCTTGTGGAATAGAGCGACAGGTAATGGCGATAAGTTAACACGCGCCCCGCTGGGGTCCCTGGCATGACGCGCCGCGTTGGGGGCGTTTTTCGCCCCCCCTCCGTATCTCATTTCCCAGAAAAACTAAACGAAAATTACGAACGGCGTTTGAAAGCTGTTGACGAAACGAAGAGAAATTATGCGGAGCATTTTATGTCAGGTCAATATTGAGGTCATCAGAGGTCAAAGACGGTTCCATAGGCTTACAACAGGGCGGTACCCGTCTAGATTTGTACTCAGCAAAGCTACAGCAAATATTTATGCATCGTTTGATTCCTCTCATCGTGGCGAATCGAATGATGTATAATATGACCTTACTAGGTCAAATAGTGAAAATGACATCACATCGAGCTAGGTCAAGGTCACATGGTGACCTGGTATTACCATGTTGCATATCAATCGACTCCCCGTGACAATATAAGTACAATGCAAGCAAAATGGGAGCTCTATCTCAATTCAGTGAGAAGCTATTGGCAAAACAATCACTGTATGTTCCTGTGACCTGACATGACGTTTGAGAGGTCAGATGGTCAAAACTCAACTTTGTGGTCAAGATTGTAGCAAGAATACACGTTTTGAGGATTTTCATGTTTATCTATCCAGTTTTTACCGAAAATGAGCCCTTTCTATTTTTCACCATAGACTTATAATGGGGTGACACCCACCTTAGGTCAACAGTGTCAAAATTCCGAGATAACAGATGTGTAGACCCTAATGACCTTATCATATGGTGAAAGTTTGAAACTGATCGGTTGAGAGTTTGCACCCTAGGCACTGCTTCAAACTCGTGACTTTGGGTTTTGAGCTTGGGCCACTTGACCTTGAATAGCTCCCTTGACCTGACATGACCTAACCTAAAAAAATTGGTCAGATGCGTAAAATTGATCAGGGATAAGGTACTGAAAGTTTCGTTGTTCTGCACCTCTTCGTTTTTGCGTTATCTGGGGAAAACCAGGAGGCGGGGGGCGAATTTCGCCCCCAGCGGGGCGCGTGTTAACGCAATCCTAATATTTAATTTTACAACTCATCCACCAAATTCCATCCGGTCCCATGCCGGACTTTTGCCTTGGTGACGCAGTATCGACCTTGGCTGGCTGCGGTAGGCTGGTGCAGCCGTGCTCCTCAGCGGCCACGTGGTGCCGGCAGAACGTGGCCTGGCAGTGCTGGCAGACCAGGGGCAGAAAGTCCAGCTGGCGGCAGTCCGGCTGGTCGCAGTGCGCGCCTAGGCCAGGCAGCTCCGCCATCTGAGGCACGTTGGCCCGCCAGTCACCCACCACTCCAACGCAGGGCGCATTCCGCCGTAATGCGCCCAACCGTGTTTTCCTTTAACACGCGCATTGACGGGGGCCGGGTACCCGCGGCCTCGGGTTTTTCGGAGATAACGTAGAGACGGCGGCGCGTAGCGCCGCCGTACTTGGCATACCTTTTCCCTCATCATTTTTACAACTTTTGTCACAATTTTAAGGTTAGGTCATCTCAGGTCAGGTCACCAGTACAGGTCAAGTGACCTGACCTCGAAAAAAGTTTAAGATGGCATAAGTCGGAACAGGGTAAACTTATCCGATTGAAACTCACATCACATAATGGCCCCACCGAGTTCTCTAAAATATGTTCCGGTAGTTTGATATCGATGACCTAAGGTCAGGTACGTGCTATGACCTCTCCGTTGGAAATACATGGGAAAAATAGTTCTAACTGAATAACTTAGTAATGAATAGAGATACAGCGTTTATTTTCACTGAATTAGATTTGCCTCGTAATTGCAGTTCCAATGATATGCATTTTGCCCAATTTGACCTTGACCTGACCTAGCAAGGTCATATTATATATCATTCGATCCGGCTTGCTGCGAGGATTCATATAGTTCAAATCGTTTTGCTCTATCTTTATTTGTTCAGATGTAATGGCCGAAAAACTTAATTTACATATTATCCCAATTATGGCATGTTTTGACCTCTAGCGACCTTAAATGTGACCTGACAAAAAATGGTTCAAACATTTTCGATGGAGAAGTGGATGGGCTATCCAACGCCGTTTACCGTTTTTCGCTACCTAGCGCGGTTTTCGAGATCTTGGGGAGGGGAGGGTAACCGCCCCCGCCCCCGTCAAGGCGAAGGTGGCTCAGACCCCCGTCAATGCGCTTGTTAAGTTTCGTTCATAAGTGGTTTCAATGTGTTGTACCAATGCATGCATTACGACTTACAAAGGGTGCGTAGAACTAAAAAAAGAGCAAAACATGTTTAAAGCAACACAATTTGTAACCCATAACGAGGCATTTAGGTATAGCGCGTGGGCGCGCGGGAGGGTCGGCTATACGACGAGGGGCGAGCCGCCCATAAATGGTCCGGTAGAAGTGATTATTTTTTTGTCGCTTGTGGTGGAATGCCCATATTTCACATACATCAGAGTACAGGAGTGAACCAGCGGGGTCAAATGAGATACATCTTATCAGGCTTCGAAAAAATATACATCGTGCTATAAACAGAGCGAGAGGGCTAAAACTACCGCGGAAAATCACCAGTCATTTGAGCCATTTTACTCCGACATCAACATCGTGCACTGAATTTTAAATTATCTCCCTTCACCTCGTGTTGCAGTAGGCAGGGTACGTCAGCAGTACCTGGCTACTCGGCGGCGGGCCGGCAGGGTGGGAGGTACCTACGTCAGCAGTACCTGGCTACTCGGCGGCGGACCGGCAGGCTGGGAGGTACGTCAGCCGTACCTGGCTACTCGGCAGCGGGCCGTCAGGGTGGGAGGTACCTACGTCAGCAGTACCTGGCTACTCGGCGGCGGGCCGGCAGGGTGGGAGGTACCTACGTCAGCAGCACATGGCTACTCGGCGGCGGGCCGGCAGGCTGGGAGGTACCTACGTCAACCGTACCTGACCACTCGGCAGCGGACCGGCAGGGTGGGAGGTACGTCAGCAGTACCTGGCTACTCGGCAGCGGGCCGGCAGGGTGGGAGGTACCTACGTCAGCCGTACCTGGCTACTCAGCAGCGGACCGGCAGGCTGGGAGGTACGTCAGCAGTACCTGGCTACTCGGCAGCGGGCCGCGGCTCGGCCAGCCGGTGTAGAGCCAGGTCAGTCCAGCTGTGCTCCTGCTGGCGCAGACTCTCAGTGGCGCTGCCGTGGTCGGGCTCCGGGTCCGGTAGCTCGTACAGCGGCACGGCCACCTCCTCCTGCGGCAGGGTGTCGCGTCGCCAGGCCTCGTCCACCAGGTCGATCAGCCGGCCCTCCAGCTCTGCCTGGCTGTCCATGCTGCGGCACGGCGGGCTGCGTCACGCAACGGTGGTGAGTGAGGACGGGTCACACAACGGGACGTTACCCACACACCGGGCTGCGTCACGCAACGGTGGTGAGTGAGGACGGGTCACACAACGGGACGTTACCCACACACCGGGCTGGGTCACACAACGGTGGTGAGTGAGGACGGGTCACACAAACGGGACGTTACCAATACAGCGGGCTGGGTCATACAACGGTGGTGAGTGAGGACGGGTCACACCAACGGGACGTTACCAACACAGCGGGCTGGGTCACACAACGGTGGTGAGTGAGGACGGGTCACACCAACGGGACTTTACCAACACAGCGGGCTGGGTCACGCAACGGTGTTGAGTGAGGACGGGTCACACAAACGGGACTTTACCAACACAGCGGGCTGCGTCACGCAACGGTGTTGAGTGAGGACGGGTCACACAACGGGACGTTACCCACACACCGGGCTGGGTCACACAACGGTGGTGAGTGAGGACGGATCACACAACGGGACGTTACCAATACAGCGGGCTGGGTCATACAACGGTGGTGAGTGAGGACGGGTCACACCAACGGGACGTTACCAACACAGCGGGCTGGGTCACACAACGGTGGTGAGTGAGGACGGGTCACACCAACGGGACGTTACCAACACAGCGGGCTGGGTCACACAACAGTGGTGAGTGAGGACGGGTCACACCAACGGGACGTTACAACACAGCGGGCTAGGTCACACAACGGTGGTGAGTGAGGACGGGTAACACCAACGGGACGTTACCAACACACCGGGGTGGGTCACACAACGGTGGTGAGTGAGGACGGGCCACACCAACGGGACGTTACCAACACAGCGGGCTGGGTCACACAACGGTGGTGAGTGAGGACGGGTCACACCAACGGGACGTTACCAACACAGCGGGCTGGGTCACACAACGGTGGTGAGTGAGGACGGGTCACACCAACGGGACGTTACAACACAGCGGGCTGGGTCACACAACGGTGGTGAGTGAGGACGGGTCACACCAACGGGACGTTACCCACACACCGGGCTAGGTCACACAACGGTGGTGAGTGAGGACGGGTCACACCAACGGGACGTTACCCACACACCGGGCTGGGTCACACAACCGTGGTGAGTGATGACGGGTCACACAACGGGACGTTACCCACACACCGGGCTGGGTCACACAACGGTGGTGAGTGAGGACGGGTCACACCAACGGGACGTTACCAACACAGCGGGCTGGGTCACACAACGGTGGTGAGTGAGGACGGGTCACACCAACGGGACGTTACAACACAGCGGGCTAGGTCACACAACGGTGGTGAGTGAGGACGGGTCACACAACGGGACGTTACCCACACACCGGGCTGGGTCACACAACGGTGGTGAGTGAGGACCGGTCACACCAACGGGAGGTTACCAACACAGCGGGCTGCGTCAATTACAGCTATTGAGATCTGGTAAACTACATTTGATAGAAAAATGCCAGACCTTGTTCCACTATGTGGAACGTAATGACCTCCCGCCAGTGGTTTGACCTCTATAGGTCACTTCATGACCTAATATGACCTGAGATCACAAAAGGTCAAAAAGTGACCTTGCCGTATATCAAATGAAACCAGTGACGAGACACACACGATAGTGTTTGATTCATCGCTCTAGCTTAATTAGGTCAAAAGTTATTGTAAAAATACTGTTTTTGGCCCATGGTGACCTTGTATGACCTCCGAGAGGTCAAAGGGCAAATATGGCCCCTGGGATCCGTGAAAGGGTGTCCAAAAACGGTTTTCTAAGCAAGACAAGCATTTGCAATCGTTTTTGTGACTTTAAGATCATAAGACAGCTTTTCCCATGTTTTTTCAATGGGAGAGGTCACCTCGTGACCTGACCTTAGGTCACGAAATCGAAAAATCCCGGATATACACCTTGTAGACCCTAGGGGGTCATGAGGTGTAGGAAGTTTCAAATCGATCGATTTAGAAATGTAGCTCTTATAAAGCTCAAAAGTTGAAGTGAGGTGACCTTGGTTGACCTGGCCTGGTGACCTGACCTTGGGTGACCCTGGGTAAAAATTTCAGGGATGGTGGGGAAATGATGGGGTAAAAGGTAGAGCCCTCAACCACGGTGCTGCACCTCGTCGTTTTTCTACTATCCCGGAAAACCTTAGGGGGCCATCGATGGGCCCCGGCGGTGGGGCGAGGGTTAAAACACATGTATTAGTGCAATATTCATTGTTTACATGTGAATTAAGCTTGTTGAAGTGTTTTACACTTGAATATTTCTGTCATTTCATATCTAACACACAAATGAATATTCTACAAATGGGTATGAACCACAACAGTGGGGGAAACTGGTCAGCGTTCCCAAGAATGACTACGTTCCCAATAATGGGAATATTAACCCATATTTGGGAACACTTGTTCCAT